>JAAOOA010002079.1:17500-72365 GCA_012861695.1 Trematomus loennbergii
ATATAATAATTAGTAGAGGGATGGAACTTTGTGGTTATTAGAGTCTTGGATGTGTCAAAGATTAGCAACAAAATTGATTTGACTGCATTATTATTTTTTTACGTAGTGTCAGATACAACCTCTGGACACCTTCGTGGCAAAAATGTACACGCCCCAAACAACTGCTATTAAATCATACATCAATATCTACTTCTACTTTTCTTTTCATGAATCATACATACAACTTCTAACGTACTCAAAACTACCAAACATTCAATCATGGTCGGATTTTAACCTTTAAACGCCCGTTTAATTATTTTAATTATTTCATTTCTCTCAAAAATGCCTCATTGACTTCCATTCAGACCACATTTGTTGATCTCACTGCCATTGCCGTATAAACCATGCATTTTGTAATGTCAGCATTTCATTCAGAAGAAAAGTGATATTTGATATTTCTACTCTATTCCAACAGATTACACCATTTTCCCTCTGAAGGCCGATGCATCACATTCTTACATTTTGCCAGTTATATTATGGAGCCGTGTGACTACCAGGGGGCCCCGAGAGTGGTGTATGTATGTGTGTATATGTGCGTGTGTATATGCGGTGTATATGCGTGTGTGTGCGTGTGTATATGTGCGTGTGTATATATGCGTGTGTATATATGCGTGTGTGGCGTATATGTGTGTATAGCGTGTGTGTATATATGCGTGTGTGCATGTGTATATATGCGTGTGTATATATGCGTGTGTATATGTGCGTGGTGTGTGCGTATATGCGTGTGTATATGCGTGTGTGTATATGCGTGTGGTGTGCATGTGTATATGTGCGTGTGTATATGTGCGTGTGTATATGTGCGTGTGTGCGTGTGTATATGCGCGCGTGTGTATATGCGCGTGGTGTATATGTGTGTGCGTTGTGTATATGTGTGTGCGTGTGTATATGCGCGTGTGTATATGCGCGTGTGTGTATATGCGCGCGTGTGTGTATATGCGCGTGTTGTATATGCGCATGTGTGTATATGCGCATGTGTGTATATGCGCATGTGTGTCATTTCCAGCAGCAGGTCCTGCAGCATGTGACCTGGTGCTCTCAGGTGATAGAACAACAATATTTTAGGCCTGTGCACAACCAGCACACACTCTCCTCCCCTCTCCGTGTGTGTGAGAATCTGTAAGCATGCACGGATCATTTCATGGGAACAAAGGCCATCTTTTGAGGGATGTGTTTGATGTGTCTTTGAAGAGCTGCTTGATTACTCAAAAACAAAAAGCAACTGTTAGTGTGTTTCTGCACCTGGCTGCCAAAGAGAAACATGCAGTTTGACCAAGGGCTTATTTCATTAGTGAGCAGAGAGGAGAAAGACCTGGAGCAAAGAGAAGGAACTCAAATGAAGAAGCTTTTCAGTGCAGAGGAGACTTCAGAAATAATCTTGTAGCCTTCTTCTGCAGCGAGCTGCAGGACTCATCTGAAAAGACACAAGGTTTCGAGGGGGGGTCTGACACTGAATGCTCTCTGGGGTCTGACACTGAATGCTCTCTGGGTCTGACACTGATGCTCTCTGGGGTCTGACACTGAATGCTCTCTGGAGTCTGACACTGAATGCTCTCTGGGGTCTGACCCTGAATGCTCTCTGGGTCTGACACTGAATGCTCTCTGGGGTCTGACACTGAATGCTCTCTGGGGTCTGACACTGAATGCTCTCTGGGTCTGACACTGAATGCTCTCTGGGGTCTGACACTGAATGCTCTCTGGGGTTCTGACACTGAATGCTCTCTGGGTCTGACACTGAATGCTCTCTGGGGTCTGACACTGAATGCTCTCTCTGGGGTCTGACACTGAATGCTCTCTGGGGTCTGACACTGAATGCTCTCTGGGTCTGACCCTGAATGCTCTCTGGGGTCTGACACTGAATGCTCTCTGGGTCTGACACTGATGCTCTCTGGGTCTGACCCTGAATGCTCTCTGGGGTCTGACACTGAATGCTCTCTGGGGTCTGACACTGAATGCTCTCTGGGGTCTGACACTGAATGCTCTCTGGGGTCTGACACTGAATGCTCTCTGGAGTCTGACACTGATGCTCTCTGGGGTCTGACACTGAATGCTCTCTGGAGTCTGACACTGAATGCTCTCTGGGGTCTGACACTGAATGCTCTCTGGGGTCTGACACTGAATGCTCTCTGGGGTCTGACCCTGAATGCTCTCTGGGGTCTGACACTGAATGCTCTCTGGGGTCTGACACTGAATGCTCTCTGGGGTCTGACCTGAATGCTCTCTGGGGTCTGACACTGAATGCTCTCTGGAGTCTGACACTGAATGCTCTCTGGGGTCTGACACTGAATGCTCTCTGGGGTCTGACACTGAATGCTCTCTGGGGTCTGACACTGAATGCTCTCTGGGTCTGACACTGAATGCTCTCTGGAGTCTGACACTGAATGCTCTCTGGGGTCTGACCCTGAATGCTCTCTGGGGTCTGACCTGAATGCTCTCTGGGGTCTGACACTGAATGCTCTCTGGGGTCTGACACTGAATGCTCTCTGGGGTCCAGCATTTCTTTGAGTTCCTCTGACCCTTCATCTGAAAGTGGAGAGGACACTGAGGGTCCGGCCCACCATCCACCACCACGGGGGGCTTTTTCTCACAATCTGTGAGGACACCCTTGTTTTCCCCAGCTCCTGGGAGAACGACCTCCGTTATTCTCTGTCCCTCACTGTGGGCCGGACCCTCAGTGTCCTCTCCACTTTCAGATGAAGGGTCAGAGGAACTCAAAGAAATGCTGGACTCCAGAGAGCATTCAGTGTCAGACTCCAGAGAGCATTCAGTGTCAGACTCCAGAGAGCATTCAGTGTCAGACCCCAGAGAGCATTCAGTGTCAGACCCCAGAGAGCATTCAGTGTCAGACCCCAGAGAGCATTCAGTGTCAGACTCCTGAGAGCATTCAGTGTCAGACCCCAGAGAGCATTCAGTGTCAGACTCCAGAGAGCATTCAGGGTCAGACCCCAGAGAGCATTCAGTGTCAGACCCCAGAGAGCATTCAGTGTCAGACCCCAGAGAGCATTCAGGGTCAGACCCCAGAGAGCATTCAGTGTCAGACCCCAGAGAGCATTCAGTGTCAGACCCCAGAGAGCATTCAGTGTCAGACCCCAGAGAGCATTCAGTGTCAGACCCCAGAGAGCATTCAGTGTCAGACTCCAGAGAGCATTCAGTGTCAGACTCCAGAGAGCATTCAGTGTCAGACCCCCCTCGAACCTTGTGTCTTCTTCAGATGAGTCCTGCAGCTGGCAGAAGAAGGCTGCTAGATTATTTCTGAAGTCTCCTCTGCACTGAAAAGCTTCTTCATTTGAGTTCCTTCTCTTTGCTCCAGGTCTTTCTCCTTCTCTGCTCACTAATGAAATATGCCCTTGGTCAAACTGCATGTTTATCTTTGGCAGCCAGGTGCATAAACACACTAACAGTTGCTTTTTGGTTTGAGTAATCAAGCAGCTCTTCAAAGACACATCAAACACATCCCTCAAAAGATGGCCCACACACACAATGTAAGAATGTAATGCATCGGCCTTCAGAGGGAAAATGGTGTAATCTGTTGGAATAGAGTAGAAATATCAAATATCACTTTTCTTCTAAATGAAATGCTGACATTACAAAATGCATGGTTTTATACGGCAATGGCAGTGAGATCAACAAATGTGGTCTGAATGGAAGTCAATGAGGCATTTTTGAGAGAAATGAAATAATTAAAATAATGAAACGGGCGTTTAAAGGGTTAAAATCCTGACCATGATTGAATGTTTGGTAGTTTTGAGTACGTTAGAAGTTGTTTATGTGATTCATGAAACAAAAAGTAGAAAGAAATATTGATATATGATTTAATAGCAGTTATTATGGGCGTGTACATTTTTGCCACGAAGGGGTCGAAAGGTTGAAAATTCGAGGAGGGCACACAGGGTCGTTGAAATGATTGCTTTGATTAACCCGTGTCACCCTCTCTTCCACACACAGGTGAACAGGATTATAATGAGTGCCGCCCATGTGACCCAAGCCAACCAATCAATAGTGCTCAAACAAATATTATATTAAAACAAAAATTCCATACATGTTTCATGGCTCCTACAAGGTCCCTAATGAAACCCTAAAGAAACAGCATAGTATTGATATATTCACAGCAGTTAGAAAAGGACCATCTTTCCCTGAAAACACATTTGTATTTAAAATGCAGGCAGAGTGAGAGTATGGCGGCCATCTTACCGTTTCCCCTTCCTTCTTCTTGGTGACCCCGGAGTACGCCTCCAGCACCCCGAGGTGGTACAGCTGCCGAACGAGAGACAACGCACACGACTGAGCCGCCAGCTTCTTGTTGGAGCCGTGCTCTCGAGCCGTGATCTCTGCAGAGCAAAAAAACTTTTTGACATTCGATCTCAAGTCTCAAAAACATCCAATCAGAACAAAAAAACTCCAATGTTGAGAACAATGGGTGTCCCGCAGGGCGCACGGTTGGGCCCACTTTCACTTTGATAATATCTAAACAGTAGCTTTATGTTTTGAATGTACGTTTGGTTTACGTTGTTTAAAAGTGTGTGTGGACCACAGGAAGAATAGCTAATGCTAATTAATTAATGGAGATGCTAATAAAAGGTCAAACATGTAAATATATAAAATGTCTTACTTCTGCCGAGCTGCCTCACGAACAGATTCATCTCCGCGATGAAGCTCCTGCAGACACAAACATTACACTCTTCACTTCCTATGGGTTTTTCAAAATAAAACAGGAAGTGAAGCTTGGGGAAGGGGAAGTGATGGACTCACCTGCGGCGGTGCTCTCAGGAGGAAGCTGTGTGTTTTTCTGCCAGACTTGAGAGTATTAAATCACAGATGGAGACGTGAGGCTCTCTGGCTGCTCGCTGCCCTGCGGTGACACCAGAAATCACAACCACACCCCAACAGCGCCACCCATGGGACAGCTTTAGTGCTGCATCTAAATGCTGCCCCATGTCTTCATCAGAGGGAGTGAGTTCTGGTGTCACCTTCGTCTTCCTCAAATATTCATCACCTGTCCACACACGGCTGAATGCTACGCCGTCGTTTAATTTGTTCTATCTTTGATTTCACATTTTACAATATTTGTATTTATTTATTCTGGCATTCATTACACATTTCCTTTTTTACATTTTTAACTCTTACTTCTATTCAAATTATATTATATTTTATTGCACAATTCTACTTTAAGTTGTCGAGTTTACAAACAATTTATTATGGAATTCTATCTTTTTATTGCACATTTTACATTCCCTTCTTTATACGAATAGTTTTATTACATTTTTTTAAGTGCACATTTTTTACTTTCAAATCTATTTTGCACATCTCTACTTTATCTCCTTGGTTTCCTAAATCTCTCACATCGTTTAAAATGTTTTTTTTATCATTATGCTTTAAAGGTAGGGTAGGTAAGTTTGAGAAACCAGCTCGAGATCGCTAGAATTTGAAAATACACAACCGGAGAAAATCTGCCCCTTCCTCACAGAGCCCCTCCTCCAACACACACGAACGCGCACATGACCAATGAGGGCACGAGATAAGTTTGTGCACAGATGGAAGGCTGACAGGCAGGTAGGCCATCCAGTTATTTTAGCCGGGCCGGCTCAGATGATTGGTCGTGCTTTTCACAGTACTACAGCTTCCACAGATGATATTTATTATGGATTTATTGTCAAAGCACTTCAGATATTCATTGCTATCGGGATGTTAAGAGCATTCCATGGAATATAACAACAAGTGTATCTGAAGGGAATTACCTACCCCACCTTTAAGGGTCATTAAGGCTGGTGCCCCACGGGAACGAAAACGGTTGTATCCGCATACTTCTCTTGCGTAAAGCCCTTTTGCCACGAGGCCGTAACTAAACGTAGAAACAGACCCCGCAAACGACAACGGGTCCAAAGGTGGATAGATCTGGGAACGGAGCGCTCTGGGGGGTCCAACGGCTCCATGTGATCGCCTCTATATGATGACCCAATAGCCCCGCCTCCCCCACCTCTGCTGCTCACCCCCGCGTCAAAGTACACTGCACACTGAATTCAGATTATTTATCTTATCTCGATATGGACATAAACGCGAGTGAAGTCTAATCTGACAGGACGGAGACACGCAGCTCCTGCCGCTGTGATGCAGCGGGAGCAAAACACACACTTCAAGTCAGATCATCACCCTTAGCTATTTTAATTACCTCTCAAACTAAACTAGTTATAATTATGTTCATTTTTACTGTCGGGTCATCATTACTGGATCAGCTGCTGCATGAGACAGACACTGACGCTGTCAGAAGAGAGGGAAGAGACAGCCTCCGTGTATTTGATGATTATATATCATTATATCGTCGTTATTCATTTGTTTTAAAGCTCAATAAATAACAAGAAGACCTTTGACCGGCACTTCTATCATTTTGTCCGGAAGATTTAAACTTTAACACACGTTGACCGACGAAAAACTCTGCCGGATCTCTCGGCCCCCACCGCGGAGAATAAACAGAAGTGCAGCCATGACAACCATTCTTCTTCGCTGCTTTTGTGAGGAAGTTACAGCGCCACGTACAGGCTCGGCATATGTACTGCAGCTTTTCCAGCGGTTGGATGTAAACGGAGCTGTCTCGTGTGAACAGACACTATCCGGTGTATATTGCGTGTGGGCGGAAGCTTTTTGGCGATTGCGTTTGCGTTACTCCGATGCGTTTTGCCGTATGCGTTCCCGTGGGGCCGGGGCCTAAGATATCAGTTCATTTAATCGTGTCGCACTTTGCTGATTCTCACTTTGAACAAAGTCTGATTATAAAAAACATTTGAGCACATATTTCAATGTGCAGATCCTTTCAAAATTAAGAGGAATTGGACAAAATTAAGAGTATAAATATAATATCTTAAAATAATTGAAAGAGATCAGGATTATAGGTCTAGGATGGTCTAAACCTATCAAACAAAATAACTGCATGAATAAGAACGTGATTTAGAGCGAGGCTTTAGCGTGTGTGTGGACAGATGTGAATATAATTATATATGAATAATAACGTAATAGTGAACAGTGAGATCTCTGTGGTGTAGCCGACACACTGCGGAGGTCTCTGGGTTTCTGCAGTCCAGCAGAAAAACACACAGCAGCATCCTGACACACACACACACTCTCAGAGGTACACACACACTCTCAGAGGTACCACACACACTCTCAGAGGTACAACACACACACTCTCTGAGGTACCACACACTCTCTGAGGTACCACACACACTCTCAGAGGTACACACACACACTCTCGAGGTACCACACACTCTCAGAGGTACCACACACACTCTCAGAGGTACACACACACTCTCAGAGGTACCACACACACTCTCAGAGGTACCACACACACTCTCAGAGGTACCACACACTCTCAGAGGTACACACACACTCTCAGAGGTACCACACACTCTCAGAGGTACCACACACTCTCAGAGGTACACACACACTCTCAGAGGTACACACACTCTCAGAGGTACCACACACACTCTCAGAGGTACCACACACACTCAGAGGTACCACACACTCTCAGAGGTACCACACACACTCTCAGAGGTACCACACACACTCTCAGAGGTACCACACACTCTCAGAGGTACCACACACACTCTCAGAGGTACCACACACACTCTCAGAGGTACCACACACACTCTCAGAGGTACACACACACTCTCAGAGGTACCACACACACTCAGAGGTACCACACACTCAGAGGTACCACACACTTCAGAGGTACCACACACACTCTCAGAGGTACCACACACTCTCAGAGGTACCACACACTCTCAGAGGTACACACACACTCTCAGAGGTACACACACACTCTCAGAGGTACCACACACTCTCAGAGGTACCACACACACTCTCAGAGGTACCACACACTCCAGAGGTACCACACACTCAGAGGTACACACACACTCAGAGGTACCACACACACTCAGAGGTACCACACACACTCTCAGAGGTACCACACACACTCAGAGGTACCACACACTCAGAGGTACACAAACACTCAGAGGTACCACACACTCTCAGAGGTACCACACACACTCTCAGAGGCACCACACACACTCTCTCAGAGGTACCACACACACTCTCAGAGGTACCACACACACTCTCTCAGAGGTACCACACACACTCTCTCAGAGGTACCACACACACTCTCAGAGGTACCACACACTCTCAGAGGTACCACACACACTCTCTCAGAGGTACACACACACTCTCTCAGAGGTACCACACACTCTCTCAGAGGTACCACACACACTCTCAGAGGTACCACACACACTCTCAGAGGTACCACACACTCTCAGAGGTACCACACACACTCTCTCAGAGGTACCACACACACTCTCTCAGAGGTACCACACACTCTCTCAGAGGTACCACACACACTCTCAGAGGTACCACACACACTCTCAGAGGTACCACACACACTCTCAGAGGTACCACACACTCTCAGAGGTACCACACACACTCAGAGGTACCACACACACACTCAGAGGTACCACACACACACTCAGAGGTACCACACACACACTCAGAGGTACCACACACACTCTCAGAGGTACCACACACTCTCAGAGGTACCACACACACTCAGAGGTACCACACACACTCTCAGAGGTACCACACACTCTCAGAGGTACCACACACACTCAGAGGTACCACACACTCAGAGGTACCACACACTCAGAGGTACCACACACACACAGAGGTACCACACACAGAGGTACCACACACACTCTCAGAGGTACCACACACTCTCAGAGGTACCACACACTCTCAGAGGTACCACACACAGAGGTACCACACACACTCTCAGAGGTACCACACACACTCTCTCAGAGGTACCACACACACTCTCTCAGAGGTACCACACACACTCTCTCAGAGGTACCACACACACTCTCTCAGTACCACACACACTCAGAGGTACCACACACACTCTGAGGTACCACACACTCTCAGAGGTACCACACTCTCAGAGGTACCACACACACTCTCAGAGGTACCACACACTCACACACACTAGTTATTGTTAGTGTTTGTTTGTAAAAGAAAAGGCTCTCTTTGTACATACAATCAGTAAAAACCACCGTCTCACTCGTATGCATACATTTTGCTGGTTATGCATTTTCTAAAACGCAATAAAACCATTTAGATCTGAAAGATATTCTGTAGTTGTGATCGGACCTGTTGTGGTCCGGGCCCACTTGGCTGTACTTGTACTCGGCGCTGCACTTCTCCTTCTGGAAGAACTGGTTCAGACGGGCCTTGGCGTTCTCCAGAGTCCAGTTCCCGTGCAGGTTAGCGTTCAGATCCACCTCCTCCGACTCCAGAGTCTGCAGACAATACAATACGTTTAGATACAAAGACATGAACAAGTGGACTTTGCATAAAAGGTGACCTTTAAGCTGCTTTCCCTCTGACATGAAGGAGTACACAGGAAGTGACGTACCGCCTGCGCCTCCTGCTCGTCTCTCTTGGAGTAATATTCCTTCAGATTCGCTCCTCGCTCCCATTCTCCTCCTCCTCCTCCTCCACCTCCTCCTCTTCCTCCATCTCCTCCTCCCCACCCAGAGTTTCCTCCTCCGGAGTACCCGAGGCCCGTGACACCCGGCACCGGCCCGCTCTCCTCTAGCAACGACAACACAAAATGATGTTTTATACTTCCTCCCGGTCCAACGGGACTTAAAAACAAGGTGTCAGTTTGATCACTGAAGCATCAAATACCTTTCAGTTCAGCTTTCACCACGAGGTGAGGAGGCAGCGGCCCGCTGGAGGGGAGGCTCCCAAAGCCTCCTCCTGCTCCTCCTCCTCCTCCTCCTCCATCTCCATCAGGCTGATCTCCAGCTGCAGCGCTCATCTGGAGAAACAACACCTCCTTCAAATAATGCTTCAACCACTTGTCGTGTCAAATGATCATATAATCATTTAAAACATATCGTCTTGTCCTCTGATTGCCTTTCACTCCGTTATGTGTTTAACAGAGACATTAAAGGACACCTATCATGCTATATTTGAACAATATATTGTAGGGCCATACCTATATAAAGTATATAAATATAGGTTTTTGTTCAAAATACCAAACAGATCCTGCATTTTAGCCATGCCTCATTTCGCTCTATTTGAAAAATGTTAGCTCTGTTTTAGCAAGGGCTGATTCAGTGAGAACAGCACCATCTACAGGCCTGGCATATGTACTACAGCGTCTCCAGCGCTTTCGAACGGCAATGGCCGTGGCTGTCTCCTCCTGATTGGTGGAGTTGGCCCAATAGCCGTAGCGCCACCGTCCTGACGTCAGGACAGTGTTCAAATCTGGATCAGTTTTTATCAGATCCGTTGCAGCCCCTTTTTTAGAGATTTGGGTATGGAGGAAAATAGAGAGGGTTGTGTTTTCTGACACTTGGTGAGTTCCCTGGAACACCGGGCACATATTCATGTAGAAAAGACGTACACAAGTGCATTTTGCATGATAGGTCCCCTTTAACCTGTAGATATGTTTATTTTGTCATGTATGGAATAATTTCTTAAAATGCAAATAGCAAAAAAAGGAAGTAAAGGTCTGAAGGTTCTGAATAAGAAGAAACTCCCTCTGGAATAACACATTTTATCCTTTGCAGACCATTTACATCCACTAACACCTAGAGAACCCACTACAGTCTGGCACTAATGCACATTCTCAAGATATTCAAGCGACTGTTATTTTGTATATATTGATTGTTGTGCTTTTATCTTACTGTGTGCACATGTATAAATGTGTCTTTGATTGTGTGTATATATATTTTTTAAATATACATTTGTGTTTATATTGGGGATTGTGTCAGTTTAACGCGAGTACTTCCAGACCCTCGTGTTGTTGCACTGACCCCTGGCGCCGGGACCTCGGCGGCGCTCATCTCTCCGCTGCGGACCAGGAAGTTCACGAAGTCTCGGGCGGCGTTGGTCTGAGCGTCCTTCTTGTTGCTGGAGTTTCCCATCCCGATGTAGCTGAAGCTATCCACTCGGACCTGAGAGCAGGAAGCAGGACATCAGGAAACTCACAGATATCTCTGGAATCGGACGCCTCGTGAGAGGGCCGTTTGTTTCTCCCACGTCTGGCAGGAAATGTGATTGTTGTACATTTGTTTCTCAATTTTGAAGGAGCTGAAGTTTGAACACAGAGTGATATCCATGTAGGAAGAGGGTTAGGACCACATGTGACCAAGAGTAACAAATAAATATTGAGTTCAACAAAAAAAAAATGATTTCTGAGTAAAGTCAGATTTTGGAGAAAGAATAAAAAATTTCAGAGAAATAATTTAAAAAAAATCTGAATTCTGAGAAATAACTCGTATTAAAAAAGATTATTAGAAACATTTTTTTTAAAGAGTCAAATCTGAAAAATAATTCTGGGATAATTTGTTGAGCTTCACCTGACTTTGTTTTTGGTATCAATCGTCTGTATTGATAATGAATTGGTAGAATAAATCAATAATGGATCATCTGCTTTGGTGCACATGAACATAGCAACTAAAAAACTCTCCTCATAACTATTAAACAAAAGACACATGTTTACAAGAAGTGTAAATAAAGACAGTGAGTTTTTTAAGGCAAATGTTAACGAGAATGTTTAAAGGTCCCATGTCACGGCCATTTCTACTGATCATAGTTCCATAGTTGAGGTCTACTAGAATAGATGTACATTGTTCAATGTTCCAAACTCACATTGGTTTCTCATTCAGCATCTCTGTATAGTCTGTGTATTCACTCTCTGTCCTACACGGCTTGTTGGAGCTCCTGCTCCCCCCCCCTCCCTGTGAGCCCAGTGGCGAGACAGCGAGACACAGCGAAACCCAGCCCGAAACATACACACACACGCAGCCTGGCTGGGAGTTTGTGTGTGTGCTCAGGCTGAGTTCTGCGGTGTCTCGCTGACCCCACAGCCGGCTCACAGTGTCCCGCTCCTCCCAGCAGCGAGCCTCTCAACGCCCCGTCGAGTGTGAGGAAGTCCGCGGATTGGTCCAAACGTAACGGCACCGCGGACGTTACGTCACGTCACTATACCCGAAATACTCGCTATACCCAAGAAGTAAACAATGGAAAAAGAGAAATGTCCAACGAGGCGTTCTGGGGCAGCAGAGACAGGTCTCATGCAGAAGCTTCAGAACACAAGGGGACGGGTCAGAACCAGAAAGCATGACATGGGACCTTTAAATAATCTCTACTTCTAAATGAGTCAAACTAACTTTGCAGAATCAGATTTATTTTTACACATAGAAGGACTCTTTGGGGGGGGTGCATACATTTAGTGAGAGGAATAATATACACTTAAAAATATCTGAATTGAAAAGTGGATGAGCCGTGCAGAAATGTATCAAATGTTTGAGGGTTGCCGTTTATTCTGGATTGTGGGAAACGGTATTTGGATCCGTCTGTGCACACAAACTGAAAGGTGGACAATACAGTTGACGTCTTTGACTTAGTGTTGATACTGCAGAATGACGTACTGCTTGTGTATATGAATATATAAACTCAGGGTGTTAGAAAGGAAGCCTCACCTCACACAGGAACTTCTGGCGGTTTTTGTTCCTGCAGCTCGGATGTCGTAGCTGGGCGTCAGCTTCTTCTTCCCGCACCAGGCGTACAGCACGTTCTTGATGTCCGCCATGGTGGTCCGACGGGCCCTGAGCGGAGGAAATTAAAATAACTCCAGTCAGGTAACAAGCAAACCTATTCAGAGTCTATGCCACACCTGAGCTTTGGGATGTAAATCAAGAGAAGCTCTGGGCAGACACAGAGGAGCCTTATTAAATAGTTAATGACATCTGTCCGTGTAAGAGAAGACTGATCGCTGTCTCTCTGAGGTTTAGAGTTAGTGTCGGTCATTTGAAACGACTAAATACTGGACCTTCAGATACAGGTTTAATGACAACTATAGAATTCTGACTTTGTATCTGGAAATGTTTTTTATTTTATCTGAGAATTGCATTATTCTTCAATTTTTTCGAAAAAAAAAATCTGACTTTATTCCGAATTCCGTTTTTTTACTGTAACAATATTTCGTTTTTTATTTAAAGAAAACTATTTTTCTCTATTATTATTTTTATTCGCACTTTAATCTCAGAAATCTGATTTTGTGTTTTATATTTTTCTGATAATTTCTATTAAAGGCTATTTCTAGGCAATAGCATAGGTCTCAGATATATACAAATATATAAAAAACATGTCTATGAAGTGTTTTGCTCAAAATACCAAACAGATCACCCATTCTAGCCATGCCTCATATCCCTCTATTTCACTTCCTGTTTCAAAAGTGATGATTTGGGGTATAAAGCTTTAAAAGGAGGGGGCTGAGCTCATGCGGGACCCGGCAGCTACTGTCTAAACTAAATACTGCCGTGATGAAACTCCATATCATGGATTATCAAGGATTGTCTCTGAAACAGTATGGAGCTCAAAGGCTTTCTCTCTTGCCGGTTATACCACAAGGTGAGTTCCTTTTTATTTCCTGCTTCTTCACACACATGCTCTCCAGTACAGGTTAGCTCTGAGTGTTAGCCATGCTAATGTAAACACCGACCATATTACGTCCAAAACAGTCGGGCATCGTTTCTGATAGCAACTTTCTGATAGGGCCGTGGGCATACTTGCCAACCTTGAGACATCAGAAATCGGGAGCATTTGCTAGTGGATCGCCGGAGCTGTTAGAACTGTTAGCGCTGGAGCCTGGCAGCGGCTTTTAAAGATGAAGAACATCTACACATGCTTATTGTAGTTGTAAGTGCAATGCCTTGCTGCCTGTAGCACCATCCTTGATGGAGCATGTGTGTGATCTGGACCTGTCTTTTACAGGAAAGGAGTGAGCAGAGGGTCGAGTTGTCCATTATTGTTCTGTTTTCTGTGACTATCTTCCTCACCATGCTGAACCCTCTCAAACTTTCAGTTGCGCGCATAAAAAAAAATTCGAAAAAAAAAGATTCCCAGTTTTTATAAATAGTAGGATTTAAAAAGAAAAGGGACATTTGAAAAAAATGTGATTCTGATAGAAAACATCTTGATTAGATAATTAGGGTCATGATTAAAATGGAGGTCTCAAAAAGCATGTTCTATAGAAGCTAACTGTAATCCTGACGGTAACACGGAACATTTAGAAAGTAACACTCATCTGATTTATTTATAACTGTGAGGGAGTACAGTTACTTCTTAACCCGTTACATGTCATCCGTTACTGATAATAAATAAAGGGTTATAATAATAAATACAATATGAATCAGGTTTGTTATTGTTTGTTGTTTAGCTCGATGCTAAAGCTAGCATTAGCTCATTATTATTATCACCGGCTCTAGAGCTTGCTCTCTAGCTGCCGTTGAAGTGTTTGCTTCCGGTTTCTGTGGGGCTGAGTGTAAAAGCCCAAACCAAGTATACAACTAGGAGATCTGAATAATATACAACAGAACATGTATTATTCTTTACTCACGATGAGAGGCTTCTGCAGACACCGGAAGTGGCTAGTGAGTGTGATGCCCGTTCTTATAGAGTGGCGAAGTCACGCCCATCTACTTCCGGTCCATGGGACCTTATTTCGGAAAAATAATGCATTGAAGTCAATGGGGAGAGAAAGATTATCTTTCGATCCCGTTTGAATTGTGCCACGAATTACACATATGATGTTTGTCAATATTAAAAAATCATTTCCATGTCAAAAAAGTCACAGTTTGTCGTAAAACTGTTGAAATATAAGACTATGAAAAATACGTAACTAGAAAGACTACGGCCCAATCCCAAACCGCCCCTACCCTACCCCTACACACTACCCCTCCGTTTGCGCGTTCGCGCGGAGGGTCCGCCACATACAGGCCCAATCCCAAACCGCCCCTACACCCTACCCCTACACACTACCCCTCCGTTTGCGCGTTCGCAAACCAACGATTTATCAAGCCCTCAAACAGCGAGTCTGCATCGGTGCTGACTTGAGACCGGTCTCTACCTGACCGGAGTCACGCTGTGTGTGTCCGTCAGGAAACACGCTGTTTACAAGTAGTTCCAGCAAACATCCACTGATAAACTGCGATGTTAACAACCTCATGATAACCTCATATTTTTTTAACTTAGGATCATACCTGTGTTTAGTCTAGAAAAAGGTAAATGTGTGCATTTATTATAAAGTTGTGTATATTTACAGACTGTTGCAAAAACTAAGAAGCTTATAAACATCAGGTTTAAAACTAAAAGAGCTTTACAAAAAAGTAACACATGAAAGATTTGGAGTTTTATTTGAGTTATTCATTTACATTTTTTGTCTAAGAGAAGCTGATTTGAAACCGTTGTTACATACAGTTACGGCATTTCCTGTTTCTGCCGGAGAGAGGGGAGTTTGTCCAAAGCTTGCTGCTGTATTTACTCCCTCCATCTGACAGGAGGAGCCTCGTTGAGCTGCGAGTGTGGCTATGAATGAGCTATCTATCTATCTATCTATCTATCTATCTATCTATCTATCTATCTATCTATCTATCTATCTATCTATCTATCTATCTATATATCTATATCTATCTATCTATCTATCTATCTATCTATCTATCTATCTATCTATCTATCTATCTATCTATCTATCTATCTATCTATCTATCTATCTATCTATCTATCTATCTATCTATCTATCTATCTATCTATCTATCTATCTGTAGACAGACAGACAGACAGACAGACAGACAGACAGACAGACGGATGGATAGATAGATAGATAGATAGATAGATAGATAGATACCTCATTCATCCCAAATTGTGAAATGTGTGGAAACAATAACATTAAATACAAATGAAAGCAATAGACAGGAATATATGCATTTAATGTAGCCTTACTAAGGCTGACCTAAATACGTTATTAATCGGCCTAGTTTTACCTTACCAGTGCAGTGGTACGTCTTTTCTACATGAATATGTGTCCCCGGTGTTCCAGGGAACTCACCAAGTGTCAGAAAACACAACCCTCTCTATTTTCCTCCATACCCAAATCTCTAAAAAAGGGGCTGCAACGGATCTGATAAAAACTGATCCAGATTTGAACACTGTCCTGACGTCAGGACGGTGGCGCTACGGCTATTGGGCCAACTCCACCAATCAGGAGGAGACAGTCACGGCCATTGCCGTTCGAAAGCGCTGGAGACGCTGTAGTACATATGCCAGGCCTGTAGATGGTGCTGTTCTCACAGAATCTGCCCTTGCAGAGCAGAGCTAAAAAAAGTGCAAATTGAGCGAAATGAGGCATGGCTAAAATGCATGATCTGTTTGGTATTTTGAAAACATTTTGTATGGCCCTACAATATATCATTTAAATATACCATGATAGGTCCACTTTAAGGGGAACTGGGGATATGTATCAGCTGCTTGTGTGACAGTCAGACAGTGAATACTTTAGAGCCGTGTGAGCTAACCCGGAGCTAACGGGAGAATAAACTCCCGTGGAAGAGCAGCCAGCACTGCAGCGGTCGCTAAATGAAACACATTAATAAACAATGAACCACGGCACTCTGGAGAAAAGTATAAGGTTGGAGAAGTCGTTATTTAATTTAATCTGGCTTCGTATGATTAAAAGCAACACGATCATCGACCCGACGCAGTCCCCTGTTGTTGTTGTTGTTGTTGTGAGCGCCGTTGGGGAGCAAATCAGCGATGTAAACGGTGACGTCATGACGCAGCAGCACCAGTCGGGCTCTGGGCGGTGTGAACAGAGCGGGAGCAGAAAAGGGAAACCGGAGCTGAACCAGAAAAGCTCTAGAGGAGCTAGAATGGGAAAAGCGCTGGTGTGAAAGCTGCATTATTGACATGTTGGACAGCTTATATAAAAAGGCTTCAAATGTATTTAGTATTGTATTAACATGTTTTAACACGTCACATCCTCTAGGGGGGTCCGGGGGTATGCCCCCCCGGGAAGATTATTTTTAACATTTTAAAGTAAAATGCTTCAATCTGGAGCACTTTGAGCATAATTACAAGAGACTGGATCTAGGGGGGACAACTCTAAAACACCCATATGAAGAAGATCGGTTTACATTTTAATAATCAATAAGTATGTGAACATAACCAATAACCCATAGCCAATAACAAATACATGTAACATACTTTATTTTGTTGTTCATTTATATCTTATTTTACCTAGTTAACAGTTATTTATTTATGCATATTTTTTAATCTCTCCAGTTTTAAAGGATATTTTTGGTTTACTGTCCTATAGTATACATTGAAATGATTTCAAACCTGTTGTTATTTATCCTAATAATTATAAAGGTGTGCCTTGGAAATATGTGTTTACATAAATTGTGATCAAACCGTTTGAGACCCACTGAGATAACTTAGAGTAAAGTGAACTATCTAAACCCTCAGAGTCCTTTACCTCACTGAGCCTCTCAGGGGAAATGGAAAATGTAACCGGGGTGAAAAGGGTGTTATCTTTACTTAATTATGAATGTTGTTACATCAATGCCGAAAATTAGTTTTTTTTGTATTATATTTGTATTATATTTCCATTAATCTTGTGGACGTGCAGATTCCCATGTCCTCCATCAGGGGGCGCTGCAGCACCCTCAGCACCCCTACCCCCATGGCCATGGCACACGTTCCGCTGTTCATTAAAAAAACAGCGCTTTAAACAAACCATCATGCTCTTACTTTGAAAACCATGCGGAAATGTCGTCATCAGCAGGCCATCACGTGGCTTCCGAAAATAACCGAGTGACACGAGTAGATTTTAGCCGAGACCGGCGGAAAGTATGTCTCAAAACTCCGTGTGTGTAAAAAGACGATCCACAAGCAGAGATTTGAGATCCACAAGCGCATTTTTGGTTGACAAATACAAAATGGATTCACAAATGCCTGATCGAAAGTTGTAAATGTTAAAGAGATATTCAAAGATCTTTTTTTTATTTGTAAAAATATTTTGCGCATTTGCAGATCCGTTTTACATTTGCAAATTTATTTGTGAGTTTGCAAATCTTTTAAATGCATTTGTGGATGGTGTTTTACATTTACAAATCACATATTTACACACAAATTATTTTTCTGTTCACACAAATAATTATGAGACATATCTATGCCATACATTACCAACAACCATTATTTTAATCACAAATAATGCATGTGTCAATGTAATGAGTATTATTGAAAAGAAAAACATGTTTTCCAAAAGAACAACGCATCTCTTGAATAACAATATGCCTGCACTGCACCTCTTGCACAATCTATGCCTGTGAGCATGCTGCGCGAGCCGAGATCATGTGTGTGTGCGTAGTTGAACCTTTTCATACAGGGCCGTGGTAAGTAGGGGTGCTGAGGGTGCTGCAGCGCCCCCTGATGGAGGACAGGGAATCTGCACGTCCACAAGATTAAATGGAAATATAATACAAATATAATACAAAAAAAAAAATGTTTCGGCCTTGATGTTCACATTCATAATTAAGTAAAGATAACACCCTTTTCACCCCGGTTACATTTTCCATATGCCCTGAGAGGCTCAGTGAGGTAAAGGACTCTGAGTGTTTAGATAGTTCACTTTAGTCTAAGTTATCTCAGTGGGTCTCAAACGGTTTGATCACAATTTATGTAAACAAATATTTCCAAGGCACACCTTTATAATTATTAGGATAAATAAAAACAGGTTTGAAATCATTCCAGTGTATACTATAGGACAGTAAACCAACAATATCCTTTAAAACTGGAGAGATTAAAAAATATGGATAAATAAATGTTAACTGGTAAAATAAGATATAAATGAACCAGCAAACATCTTGCCTAGGGCAGCAAATGGGTCAGAACCGGCCCTGGTGTCATCCCCACAGCACCCCCCATTTGAAACATGTTCCCGCGGCTATGTACAACAATACGCCCAAGCTGCCCCTCCTTAAAAAAAATGACAGCTAGTATCTACCTCATTGTTTTGTTTTTAGAAAAACAAACACTAGGTGTGTCTTGTTCTTGTTCTATCAGATGTTTAATGATTCAACATGTTCTCATTGGGCCGTATGGAACAACATGTTCTCATTGGGCCGTATGAAACAACATGTTCTATTCCAATGCTCAATTGCTCTAGGTCGGATTTCCTACTAACGTAATAGACACTTTGGACATTTATTAATCCTAGTAGATTGTGAGTCAACACTAGGCGAGGCGAGGCAAGTTTATTTATATAGCACCTTTCAACACAAAGCAATTCAAAGTGCTGTACACAAATATAAGACAATAAGATCTAACAACACGAACAGTGGAGTCAAATTTGTCTGAAAATGATTTAGAAATGTTGCTTCATTTGGATGGAAAATGTGCGAGGCGAAAATGTACCTCACTCTTAGTTTATGAAATCATCAACTCACTATATAAAAAATGAAAATTGGCATCAACAGCACGGAAACCGGTTGCAACCATGTCGTCAAAGTAGCAGCAAAAAGAGCCGATGTGATGTACTGCCCGCTTGTTTGTTTGAGAGCCTGAACAAAGTGAAGACATGCATGGATGAGATGTTGATGTGTGGTTCTGTTGCCTCGATATGCATTGAATACAAACTGATGATTATTTGCGATGCATTTATGTGAAGCAGTATTTTATTGGCATTAAAATGTAAGCAGTATTTAACAGGCTTAAACTCATGTTTCTTTAATTGTACCTCAACATTTTTTGTCCTTTTGCGGTCGATGGGAGGCATTTTTCTTTAGGTTTTTTCTAATTTTACAAAATCTCCTAACTGAGTTTGATATCTCGCCTTGGACACTTCAGTGGAAATCAAAAAAACTTTATTTTTATAAAAAAACTTTTTCCAATAATTTAAAGGTTGAAAATCTGTTTTACTGCTGGGGCGGGTGGCGCAGTGGTCTGTGCGTCTGATCATCAGATCAAGGGGCGTTGGGGAACTCCAGTTCGAAACCCGCTCCCGCCGCCACTGCGTCAGGCCGTTGTGTCCTTGGGCAAGACACTTCACCCGAATTTGCTCCTGTGGGTATTGTCCACAGTACATGTATGATATCAATGTGTACTTGTAAAAGCGCCTCGATGACTTCGAGGTGTGAAGATGGCCGGTGTGGTGCAGTGCGCTGTGCAATGATTATCAGATCAAGGGGGTGAAACCCGCCGCCGCTGCGTCTGTAAAGCCGTTGTGTCCTTGGGCAAGACACTTCACCTGAACTTGCTCCTGTGGGTATTGTCCACAGTAGACCATTACATGTACATGTGTATCTGTAAAGCGCTTTGAGTCAGCGAGAATGATAAAGCGCTATAATAAATATAAGGATTATTATTATTATTACTGTTCATTAAGAGTCACATGGTACAAATCAGAGATGGAGTACTCGAGTCCTGGACTCGGACTCGACTCGGACACTCCTTGGGTGACTTGGACTCGGACTCGACTCCGACTCTCCCTAGGTGACACGGAGAGTGACTTGGACTCGTGACTTGGACTCGTGAATTGGTGACTTGACTACAACACTGGTAGAAATAAATTATAATTTATGAGATTCTTCTCGATGATAGTTTCTGATTCGTCGCAAAGTGACAAACATCGCAGTTCCTTCAACAAGTGATAAATATATGAGGTTAACAGTGGTAGAAAACGGAGGTGATTAGAATCTGTGTCCGGAGTTAACACTCGGTCGTGTTCCCGCTGATGTCGAAGTCGTACCTTTTGATTATTTTTAGTTTGCCACCTTCCAGCCGTTTGTGTTTGTGCTTTAAAACATGTATTTAAAGTTTCAGGGCTGATCCACCAAAGAGAATTCACAGGTGTGTGTTTGTGTGTGATCCATCTAATGTTTCAAACGCACCTGGGCCTGTTTGTGTGTTTGCTAGTTCTTTGTTTCTAAGAATGTTTTTATTTTTAGACCTATTTAATGCACAGATTCATAATTATATTATTATCATTTGAGTATCGGTCTTCTTGGAGATCTTCTCGCCAGCACTTCATTTGTCACCGTTTAACTAAACCAAGCAGTGGACTCACTCCTAGACTGGTTTGTTTTTGGATTAGATGTATGTAGATTATATTTCTCTAATTTTTATAAATATATATCAGTTTGATGAACTGCAGATGACATGTATGAGAACACTACGACAGTAGTAACTCACAGAAAACCAAAGTGCTGCTGTGGTGTGTTTGTTACTTCCTTTACGGGTTATTAAAGTATATCGTATCCTATAATCACCTCAAACCAAACTACGAGGGCGGGTTTGTGTTCAAATAAGCATACGATGTAGTTATGGGTGGTATGTAGTTCCATAACGAGGTATGAACATCATCATTTAAAACAACAATTTCTTTTTTAATGTTACGAAGCTGTGAGATCCCGTTATATCGTGGCTCAAATGACTTTGACTTCTGGTCCCACATTCACCACGTAATTCATCAGGTTAGAATATCCTTTATTGACAAATGGTACCATGCATACCGATCTGATCCGAGACACATTATATAAACAGCCGACAACAAAAGACCTTTCATATGTGTTATAATAAGATATATATTTCCTCATTTCAAGGTGTTTTGGAGGTCGAATTGCCGTTTTGCTTCTCTTGTGTTGGTTTGGCACTTATCCTTTTGTGTCTATTGATGATCATTATATTTACAGCTTGGGCCCGTTCAGAATATGTGCCACACTAACACTCACTAGGCACCTAAAGGGATTATTCTGCCCCTCTGAACAGACCCAAACTGAGTATTTCCTTCAGTGTGTTTTGATAAAAAAGTGTTTTAAAAATGACTAAATAAATAGCACCAAAGGAAAGCTTTGAGTTATTTTTTTACAGATTCACTTTTTAATTTGCTTTGATTATTGTCTTGTCTTGTTTGTGCAGGTTTAGCCTTCTGTGCATTGCGCCTCTGGATGTTTACAGCAGCACAATGTAAAGAAGCAAACAGGTCAGTGTGTTAATGAGGTCACCTGAGAGCAGCTCGTTAACAGCTCTCATTAAGGCCGGAGCTCGTTAGTCCACAGAGTCCAAGCTGCAGCTCATTAACCACAAACATCATTTCATCATCTGCAGGATGTTTTTACCGCCCTGACCTCTGACCTGCAGGCTTCTCACTTTATGTGAGTGACATCTCAGTACTTTTGTATGTACGTGTACTGTTTGAGAGCATGAGGGCCAATATGTAGTATGTTAAAATGCACTCTAAGCACCCGATGGTGCATCATACCGGTCAAACAGTTGAGAGGAAACGGCAGACACATCTCACTATCAACAGCATCTCGGCAACGACACTGAAGCTACGCAACAAAGTTTGATTGCGGATCCTCTCGTGAACCTAGCACCACACAAAGCTATACATGTGGGGTGGTTGCTATATTCAAATACTCAGTGTTTCTGTTAGTCGGTATTTGACCGTAAAAAATGGTAGAATATAAATCTCTCCGGTCATGTTCTACAGTAAAAGTAATTAGCTGTAAGCTCAATTGAAAGTAT
The DNA here is from genome assembly GCA_012861695.1 of Trematomus loennbergii. NCBI lineage: Eukaryota > Metazoa > Chordata > Actinopteri > Perciformes > Nototheniidae > Trematomus > Trematomus loennbergii. The sequence continues at coordinate 39,950 of JAAOOA010002079.1, forward strand.
ATTAAAAATACTTTTAATAGACAAGTCAGCACTTACGCACCAAGTTTATGTTAAACAAATGTTTATGATTCTTACACGTTTAGTTCAGCAGGATAATATCCACATATTAGCACCTCTTTATGATTTCTAAAGTAAAAAGCTAATGTTGGGCTATAAAGGAACTACAGCACGGTCACATGACTTCACGTCTCCACCGCTAAGCTAAAGGTGGCTAATGTTGGGCTATAAAGGAACTACAGCACAGTCACATGACTTCACGTCACCACCGCTAAGCTAAAGGTGGCTAATGTTGGGCTATAAAGGAACTACAGCACAGTCACATGACTTCACGTCACCACCGCTAAGCTAAAGGCGGCTAATGTTGGGCTATAAAGGAACTACAGCACGGTCACATGACTTCACGTCACCACCGCTAAGCTAAAGGAGGCTAATGTTGGGCTATAAAGGAACTACAGCACGGTCACATGACTTCACGTCACCACCGCTAAGCTAAAGGCGGCTAATGTTGGGCTATAAAGGAACTACAGCACGGTCACATGACTTCACGTCACCACCGCTAAGCTAAAGGAGGCTAATGTTGGGCTATAAAGGAACTACAGCACGGTCACATGACTTCATGTCACCACCGCTAAGCTAAAGGCAGCTAATGTTGGGCTATAAAGGAACTACAGCACGGTCACATGACTTCACGTCACCACCGCTAAGCTAAAGGTGGCTAATGTTGGGCTATAAAGGAACTACAGCACGGTCACATGACTTCACGTCACCACCGCTAAGCTAAAGGCGGCTAATGTTGGGCTATAAAGGAACTACAGCACGGTCACATGACATTACATTGCATTTAGCTGACGCTTTTATCCAAAGCGACTTACAATAAGTGCATTCGACCAGGAAGATACAAACTTGAAGAAAACAGAAACATATAAGTACATCAGGTTTCATAGAGCCAAAACATTTCAAGTGCTACTCAACTGGCTTTAGATAAGCCAGTCCTTTGTTAGTATATAAGTGCTCTGTTAGCAGTTCTTTGTTAGTAATTCTATCGCTCGAAGTGGAGTCTAAAGAGATGAGTTTTCAGTCTGCGCCGGAAGATGTGCAAGCTTTCTGCTGTCCTGATTTCAATGGGAGCTCATTCCACCATTTTGGAGCAAGGATAGCAAACCCACGTGTTTCTGCTGATGGGAACTTGGGTCCCCCTCGCAGTGCGGTGGCAGCGAGCCGTTTGGCTGATGCAGAGCGGAGTGCACGTGCTGGGGTGTACAGTGTAACCATGTCCTGGATGTAGGAAGGGCCAGATCCATTCACAGCATGGTACGCTAGTACCAGTGTCTTGAAGTGGATTCTAGCAGTTACTGGAAGCCAGTGAAGGGAGCGGAGGAGCGGCGTGGTGTGGGAACATTTAGGAAGGTTGAAGACCAGACGAGCCGCTGCATTCTGGATGAGCTGCAGAGGTGGGATGGCACATGCAGGTAGACCAGCCAGGAGGGAGTTGCAGTAGTCTAGGCGTGAGATGATGAGAGCCTGGACCAGAAGCTGCTTTCTGGGTCAGGAGGGGACGTATCCTCCTGATGTTGTAAAGGGTGTATCTGCAGCAGCGGGTTGTAGCAGCGATGTTTGCAGTGAAGGACAGTTTGTTATCTAGGGTCACACCCAGATTCCTTGCAGTCTGAGTCGGGGAAACAACAGAGGGGCCGATGTTGATTGTTAGGTCAAGAGACATGACTTCACGTCACCACCGCTAAGCTAAAGGTGGCTAATGTTGGGCTATAAAGGAACTACAGCACGGTCACATGACTTCACGTCACCACCGCTAAGCTAAAGACGGCTAATGTTGGGCTATAAAGGAACTACAGCACGGTCACATGACTTCACGTCACCACCGCTAAGCTAAAGGAGGCTAATGTTGGGCTATAAAGGAACTACAGCACGGTCACATGACTTCACGTCACCACCGCTAAGCTAAAGGTGGCTAATGTTGGGCTATAAAGGAACTACAGCACGGTCACATGACTTCACTTGACCACCGCTAAGCTAAAGGTGGCTAATGTTGGGCTATAAATGAACTACAGCACGGTCACATGACTTCACGTCTCCACCGCTAAGCTAAAGGAGGCTAATGTTGGGCTATAAAGGAACTACAGCACGGTCACATGACTTCACATCACCACCGCTAAGCTAAAGGAGGCTAATGTTGGGCTATAAAGGAACTACAGCACGGTCACATGACTTCACATCACCACCGCTAAGCTAAAGGCGGCTAATGTTGGGCTATAAAGGAACTACAGCACGGTCACATGACTTCACATCACCACCGCTAAGCTAAAGGAGGCTAATGTTGGCTATAAAGGAACTACAGCACGGTCACATGACTTCACATCACCACCGCTAAGCTAAAGGAGGCTAATGTTGGGCTATAAAGGAACTACAGCACGGTCACATGACTTCACAGGGGTCATCCCTATGTTCCCACAGCCCAATGGTTAGGGTTACAAATGTGGGACCATAGACACGCTCCCACTTCAAGTCACCACCGCTAAGCTAAAGGAGGCTAATAGTGATGACATTCAGTCGTCTCACTTAAACACTTGTTCGCAACATCTGTTTTTAAATTCACTGGTGGGGTATTCACTGACATATTTTGTCGTAGAACCAACCAAAAGCATTTCTAATAAGCTGTTTAACGTTGGGTTTTTTGTATTAAATAAGTGGAATTGTGGTCAGTGATTGAGAGAGGGGGTTAAGCTGCCAGTCAGATTACATTAGAGGCCGTAACGAGGACACAACAGGTATTTTCCCCGCGGGACACAAAGAGCTGTCTCTCTCTGTGTTTTATTCATAATGAGTAATATTGCACAATGACCAAGAAAGACGGATGATTGAAATATAATGAAATGTCTCTGAGGATCATGTCCATCCCGAATAAGTGAAAGATTGTGTTTTTTTAGTTAATTAAATGTGTGCTCTTTCATGAATGTTAATTAGCTGTCAGTCACACTGGATGTGCTCATGAAGTGAACAGATGCTAACCAGCGGCCCACAGCGCTGCACGCTCCTCTTAAGCACGAGCGCCCCCCCAATCGGCGCAAGTGAACGTTTTTTTTCGAGACTGTGTCTCAGGGCTTCTTACATTCATGAAACCTATTAATGTGTAGCACCAGATTAGCGGGAAGAATCTCAGCTAACTGAAGATACGAACCATTTTTACCAAAACAAAACACAAGTCTCATAAGAGGCGTCTAAATGACCCCTGAGCAAAAAATGCAAACTGACTTTGGCACACAATTCAAGATAAAGATACCCTTATTACTTATCGTAGCTGCACATACAATATATCCGATTAAAGCTGAGACTCCACTGATTATATAGGTATAGTATCATCACTGAGCGATCCGAACTCGCGACAGGGGAAGCAAACACAGACATCACAACACGTACCTTTATGGGGCATTTACGGGAGATTGTTTCACCTTAGCTCTCATTCTGATCAAAAGTCATGTTCAATGGCATTAAAACGATAAAAACGCTGCTGCGGGTTAATCCATAGTGTCCAATTAATGTGTCTGTCGCTTTGAAAAAATTATTTATAATCCATAATTCCATTTTTATGAAAAAATCGGAGAAAAATAAGTTAGCTGCTAATGCAGCTTCCGGGTTTGGCCACGCGTCACTCTCACTCCTTATTTGGTAACGTGTGTGTGTCTGTGAAACTTTCCCTCGAGTCCATTGGCTCTAGCGGTCAGAAAGAGGTGTCAATCATCAAAATCGACCAATGGGTTCCAGAGATATGGAAAATCCACCCAAATGACCCAGAAGTGGTTTATTTTTGCTAAATCTCTCTAAAAAGGTCAAATGTCACTTGTTTTGCATCAATCTTGATACAGGGTACTTATTATATGTTGTAGTTTGGATTCCTAAAGCTTTTAGTCTACTAACCCATCATCCAAGGGTAGTTTTCACTATAAGTAATTTTTTATTTGGACGGACACAATAATTTAAATAATTTTACTATGTTCAATCTGAAGTTACTTTAAAATAAAAAACATCTATATTGATTCTGACTTTTCTACATCCAACTCACAGGTTTATCATTACTTTGAGAATAAAGATTATTAATGTAACCCTTTTAGAAGGGAAGATATGGTCATTTGTTCTGGGAATGTCATTTAGAGCCTGAGACCTGAAAAACAGGCTCAGGGCTTAAGAGGTTAACACGTTTAGACTCAAAACCAAACATCATCCAGCAAATAGATGGATAATGAGACAATAGATGTTTTTGCATCCATTCTCAGACAGTTTGAACTAGGGCTGTGCAATTAATCGTATTTTAATCTCGATTACGATTTTGGCTTGCAACGATTACGAAAACAACGTAATCGAAATAAAACGATTATTATTTTTATTCAAAAAAAAAAAAAATGTAATTATTATTATTTATTTTTATTTTTATTTTTTTGGTTTTTCAGTTGAATTATACTTAAAGTTCAGGGTAATCAACTGTTAAAAACATACTGTTCACATTTTTGTTTCAATAAATGGATGTTTTCAAAGTAAATGGATAATCGTTTTTAATAATCGGGATATCAATTATTGACCAAAATAATCGTGATTAGGATTTTTGCCATAATCGCACAGCCCTAGTTTGAACCTTTCTATGCGGTGCGTGGTCGAGGATCTCTTTATTTTGACCTTAAGGGCTATATATGAGGCCCTAAAGACACTGCTCCTGTATCAAATGCACACATTGATGCCACCAAATCAGACAATACAAATAGAAAGTATTACAAACAGAACCGTCTTCTTGATAGTTACATTTAACTGGAATGTATTTACATCTTACATTATTAATATATACCCAAATATTCAAATCTCAGGGTGAACAATTTGATCATAACCACGTTCTGGGTTATTGTTGATTGATCATAACTCACGCACACACACACACACACACACACACACACACACACACACACACACACACACACACACACACACCCACACACACGCGCACACACACACGCACACACACACACACACACACACACACACACACACGCGCACGCACACACCACACACACACACACGCACGCACGCGCACGCGCACGCGCACGCGCACGCGCACGCACGCACACACACACACACACACACACACACACACACACACACACACACACACACACTCCGGGCTCCGTGTTACAGGACGGGTGGTTTGCAGACTCTTTGCACGGAGCAGCAAGAAAATGAAGTCAACCCATATCGACCCTAAATATAGTCTATGTTAAGAACGAGAAAGGTTTTAACATATATGTAGTTTTTTGAACACATATGACAAATATGTGAGGGTGATGAAATCAGAGCATCGTCCTATGAGCCGGGGCCCAATTGAACCCCTGTGTGTATCTGATACCTGAACATATTACTAACATAAAACAAAGTACTGAATTAATCAAAGGAACGCTTTAAATATTTACTATTTTAAGATGTTTATGTCTATTTTACATTAACTTGACATTGCCTTCTCAGAACCTGCCATTCCAAACAACATGATATTTGTGATTGGCAGATGACCGTTTAATGAATATACAATGAGCTCCATGGAGGAAGAAGGATGGTGATAAAAGCAGCATCACAGCTTCATGTTCACTGAGATGCTGTCTCTGTCTGTACATGCTCCATCATATCTACATTAATGTTATATTAATGTTTCACCAGCTGGAGTCAGGTCTGTTTTCCTCTGTTTCGTGTTCATTGTGATGATGTGTCTGCTGGGTTATGACCCATTTCACATATATGTCATATGTATAACCACTCTTTAAATGCTTTTGTTTTAACAGGTGGATTCAGGTCTGTTTCTCCTCATGTTTACTGGTCACATGTTCACTGAGATGCTGTCTCTGTCTGTACATGCTTCATTATAATCTACATTAATTGTATATTCATATTTTAACAGGTGGATTCATGTCTGTTTCTCCTCATGTTTCTCTGTTTTCATGATATGTTAACATTCTTTAAATGAATGTTATAACTATTAATGTTGTGTGTATATATTAACATTATTGTCTAAACAGGTGGAGTCGGGTTCGTTTCTCTGCCTGCTTCACTGTGATCATCTTTCTGCCTTTTTCTGATTCATTATAAAACAATTAATACATGTACTTTATATTAATGCTATATATATATTAATGTTATATAAATTGAAGTTAATGTTGAAACAGGTGGAGTCAGGTCTGTTTCTCCTCATGTTCGTGTTCACATGCATTCAATGGTTCACTGTGTCGACGCATGTTATATGTATTAATACTTGGACAGGTGGAGTCAGGTCTGTTTCTCTTCTTCTCTCGTGCTCCTTGTGATAATGTTTAATACATCACTTATAAATGTTATTTTGAAGTCATATGTGTTCATGTTCTTTACGCTTCGCTGTGATGTGTCTGCTTCTTGATAAACAGGTGGATTCTGGTCTTTTTCTTCTCACGATGTTTCTCTGTTTTCATGATGAATTATATTTTAATATTCTTTGAATGAATGTTATAAATATGAATGTTGTGTACATATATTTACATAATTGTTTAAACAGGTGGAGTCAGGTCAGTTTCTCTTTATGTTCACCGTGATGATGTTTCTGTGTGTTCATGATTAATTATATATATATCCTTTACATAGTCGTTAATGACATTATTATGTGTATGTAATAACATTAATAACATTATTGTTTAAACAGGTGGAGTCAGGTGTGACTCATTTCACATATATCAATGTCATGTTTCTGTTCGTGTTCATGATGCTTTGGCCTGTTTCTGATTCATGATAGATATTTATCATTAACTTATACATTCATGTTAAAGCAGATATTTTAGTATCTGATTAATTAACTGTAAATTCATATTCTATGAATACACGTTTTAAATAAGAATTTTAAATAAATGTGCGTTCTAAATATTCCAGTTTCATTATTCCTACTGTATATGTCAATGTGATATAAACTAATGTTATATCCTTTATTTATATGTTTTCATAAATAATGTTAACAGGTTGGTTAGCTCTGACTTATTGCTGTTGTTGTTGACCTGAGGTCACAGCGTGTTGTTTGTTGGGGTCTCCTCATGACGTCAGCAGGGTTTAACGTGACCTCGTCCCTGACGCTGGTGGGTTTCTCCTCGCTGTCTGGCCACAGCTCGCTCTTATTCTTCGTGTTTTTGTTGCTGTACCTCTTCGTGTTGTTCAGTGACTCTCTGGTGATTTATATCATCTGTTCGCAGCGAGCTCTTCACCGGCCCATGTTTGCCTTCGTGGCATCAGTTCTGCTGAACTCTCTCACAGCCAGTACCGTGTTTTATCCCAAACTTCTGTCAGATCTGTTGCTGTCCGGCGCCGGCTTGGTGCAGGTGTCCCGGACTTTGTGTCTGTGCCAGAGTTTCTGTGTTTCCTCTCTTGGTGCATCGAGCTTCATGCTGTTGTCGGCCATGGCCTTTGACCGCTACCTGTCCATCTGCCACCCGATGCACTACGCTGTGCTGGTCACTCCTGCCAAGGTGGTGCTGATGCTGCTTCTCTGCTGGATGCTGCCCCCCATTCTAGTGGGAGTCTCAACGCTGCTGGCTAGCCGCTTACCGCTCTGCAGGGTGCAGCTCAACAGGGTCTACTGCGACATCTACAGCCTGGTGAGCCTGAGCTGCGGTGGTGCTGCAGCGCAGCTGAGTGGATTATATGGCCTGCTGATCACAGCAGTTATCATATTCCTGCTGCCGCCTTCGTGCTTTTCTCCTACGCTAGGATCCTCTTCATCTGTCTGCGGCGCTCACGTAGCTTCAGCAGCAAAGCTCTACAAACCTGTCTTCCTCACCTGCTCGTCTTCTTTAACTATTCCATCAGCGTCTTCTTAGATCTGCTGCTCCGCCGCCTGCAGAGCAACAGAGAATCTGACTCCACCCTCATCACCTCCATCATGATGATGCTAGTACCCACTGTACTGAACCCCGTGGTGTACGGACTGAAGTTAAAGGAGGTGTTCACGCATGTGAAGAGGCTGCTGAGGTGTCGCAGAGACAGCTGATCCCGACTCTGTTTGATTGCTGTCGAGGCTATTTGTATATAACATTAGAAAGACTGATTCTTATTATTACATGATCAGCTTATTGTGCTCATTTTATGTTGCTGTGACTCTGGAATAAATAGACGTGTTTAGCTTGCAATACGAAAGTAGCAAGGTCAGGTGAGACTCTGGAAGAATAGAAAGAGGCAGTCAGAACAGGACATCGCTCCGGCCTTGAGCTTTGGGCGAGCTCCACTCCCACGCACAGGAAGCAGGGGAAATGGAGGATTCCACTATCCGTCTGCAAAGCAGCTTTAGCGAAAACAAATGACGTATGATGGCGACAGAGTAGGGAGGGACTTCCACCCCTTACGAAAAGAAAATATATTTCCCCATATATTAACTGTCAATATATTGCATTATTTTGTTTTCTGATTTACTGGTTAATTGAAAAGATTTAATAAAGGAAATCTTGCTGTTGGCTACACCAAGTGATACTGATTAATAATCAACATGAAAAACATATTTATTCATATCTACAAAATATATTGAAAATATATTGAAGATATATAGAATAATATATTGTGTTAATATATTACAATATATTGATATATAGAATAATATATTGTGTTAATATATTGCAATATATGGATAATACATCAGTAATTGCCGCTTTCCATATATTGAGTAATATATGTAAATATATATAATATATTGGTTGTGTATATATGTGAACATACATTTACTATATATTAACATTTATATGGGGACATGTATGTACTATATATTCAATTATATGGGGACATGTATGTAATATATTCACATTATATGGGGACATGTACTATATATATTCACAATTATATGGGGACATGTATAGAATATATTCACAATTATATGGGGACATGTACTATATATTCACAATATATGGGGACATGTATATCTATATTCAATTTATATGGGGACATGTATATATATTCACAATTATATGGGGACATGTATGTATATATATTCACAATTATATGGGGACATGTATGCGCTATATATTCACAATTATATGGGGACATGTATGCACTATATATTCAGATTTATAAAAGACCATGTACGTACCATATATTCTGAACATGAGTGCAATATATGTTCACAATGAGGAGAAATGCATGTTCTGATAAAAAAAATCTTTCATTTCATTTCAAACCTTTATTTATGCAGGTGAATCCCATTGAGATCATTGATCTCTTTTTCAAGGGTGACCTGCTGCAAGTAGGTTCCACATGAATACATATAAACATAACAGAAAAACAAAAAAGGACATCATACAGCATATTTACAGTGACTACAGTTTACATAGCTAGTAACATTTACAGGTTCCAACAGTTTCCGATTGGATATATCTATCCTTGCTTTAAAAACATTTAGTGGAACCAAATTGCTCAGACTGTTCCAAGTTAGCGGAGCTGCGCATCTAAATGCTATCTTCCCTAAGACAGTCCTAGCAGTTGGCACATTTAATAAAACCACAGCATTCGATCTCAGGCAGTAGCCACTTACAATTCGCCGTGAGATCAGGGAGCAGATGTAGGAAGGAAGTTTCCCTAACATGGCTTTGTATATAAAAATGTACCAGTGACTGAGCCTCCGTACAGTTAGTGAAGGCAAACCTGCCCTTGCATACAGGGTACAGTGATGGGTTAATACTTTACAGTTTGTCACAAATCTCAGTGCACTGTGATAGGCGGCATCTAACTTGACCAGGCAATTGGCAGGTGCATTCATATAGATCAGATCACCATAGTCCAGTACAGGTAAAAAGGTCACAGTGACTAGCCTTTTTCTGGCCTCAAGTGAGAAACAGGACTTGTTCCTGTAAAGAAACCTAGCCTAACCCTCAGTTTTTTAAGCAGGTTATTGACATGAAGTTTAAAAGTGAGACAATCATCAAGCCAGATACCAAGGTATTTGTAACAGGTAACCACTTCAAGTTTTATTCCTTGCGTATTACAATATCTAAAACAGGCTCTGGTGTCTTTTTAGCTTTTGAAAAGAGCATTACCTTGGTTTTATCAACATTTAAAAGAAGCTTAAGCGCTGAGAGCTGAGTCTGAATAATGAGAAGCTTAATTTGTTTTTTTCTATCAATGTGTAACAGTTATCAAAATACTCATTAAAAGAAGGACAAGGAAAGAATAAAAGAAAAGGCCTATAAACAACACATTATGTCATGACTCAAGAACATTTTATGTAATTATGTAATAAAACCCACATTTTGTAATAATCTGCTGCATTCTGTAACAGCCTGAACGCAATATAAAATAAATTCCCTGCATTTTGTAATAAATTATTACATTTTGCAATGGTTATTACAAAATGCGTGAGTTGCCCTTTTAAAAAACTGTAATATTCATTATGTAACCATAACCAAACTGTAAATATATCCCAAAATTGATGTTGATATACATGTTGGCTAATGAATATGGTAACACTTGATCTAGTTTTGGCCAATGAAAGATATTCTACTGAATATTTTTAAATTATGAGTAAGGATGATTCATGGTTGAATAAATAAATAAACAGTTGTAATGTTATTGTTTGCAACTCATTTTGTAATAACCACAGCAATATGTAATAATATATTTCAAAATGTGGCGACATGTATTACATATTTGCATTGAACTTGTTTACTACATAATGGGCAAATTATTACAAAAGGAGGTGTTATTACATAATGAAGGGAAAATGTATTACATTTTGTATAGGTATAGTTAATAAATGATGCATTGTTATTTCATACAGGGCCAAAAAGAGCAGTCTGTTATCCTATTTAACAATCTTGTTTTTTGTTTCACCTGGTGACAACTTTAAACATGAGCTGATCACTCATTAAAACAAGGTCCGGAACAGGGCCAAAAAAACAGTCTTGTACCCTATTTGATCGTCAATCTTGTTTTTTTCGTGCCTTTACTCACAAATTCTTGTGTTAATGGATGTTCTTATATCTGATGTCTTGGTCCCTGGATGGTGGTTTACTACAGCATCTGTGGAACAGAACAATTACAAATAATTAGAAGTTCACAAAAGACAGCAGGAATTATAACAATATCCATAATATCTATATTAAAGCATGGGCTGGCTTGGTGAATAATGTGGGAATACAAATAGTGGAAGAATAGGCTTTGTACATTTTCGTCTGAGTGTGGCGCTACTGGTTGGTATATTTTATGGAATTTGGACCAAGCATCTGCATCTGTAACAGTTCTGTTTAAAACTTTTTTAAATGTAATTGCATTCATCTTTAAAGGTGGGGTAGGTAAGTTTGAGAAACCGGCTCGAGATACACTTTGTGTTATATTCCATGGAATGCTCTTAACATCCCGATAGCAATGAATATCTGAAGTGCTTTGACAAAAAATCCATAAAAAAATATCATCTGTGGAAGCCGTGGTACTGTAAAAAGCACGACCAATCATTTTAGCCGGCCCGGCTGAAATGACTGGATGGCCTACCTGCCTGTCAGCCTTCCATCTGTGCACAAACTTATCTCGTGCCCTCATTGGTCATGTGCGCGTTCGTGTGTGTTGGAGGAGGGGCTCTGTGAGGAAGTGGCAGATTTTTTCCGGCTGTGTATTTTCAAATTCTAGCGCACTCGAGCTGGTTTCTCCAAAATTACCTACCCCACCTTTAAAAGACTACTTTTATTGAATGAGAGTTTTACCTAGCACAATGAGCCTGGGGTGGTGGGAAGGGAGAACTGGGCCTCGGCATCGGCAGGAGTGGTAGTCGCCTATGAGTATTAGAATTTAGATGAACAAAGGCATAGAAAAACCCTGAAATATGTACTGACACAAAGCTACAACCCTCGATTTTGTAAGTAGTAGTAGTAAATACATACGTATATACAATATACAACAATACGCATAATGCAATTAGCAGTACCAGTAATAAAATAACTGAATAAATAGTAGTAGAACCTTTATTTAGCCAGGAAAATCAATTAAGAACAAATTCTTATTACAATGATGACCTGACAGGAGGCAAAAGGCGTCCTGAGGGGATGGGGTTTGGGAGGAAAAAAATAAAAAGACAGACTCCGGGCACTACAGAACCCAGGAGACAACACAATGACACAGAGCAGAGATGACAGGCATAGCAGTTAAACATATAAAATCTCTAAAACAATATTGCTGTGGTTCAATCTGTCATTAAAATAATATAGAACATTCATCCATTCAATCATCCTTCATGGCAAGGATAACTAAGCTGAATAGTGAATAAAGTGATATGTGAAAAGTAAAATGACAGTGAAATTAAATGACAGTGCGTTCCTACCACTGCGATCTGGCTCCTCTGTCCTCGTGTATTTTGGGTCTGATTCCTCACTACTGATGTCTGCCTCTGCATGGGCCCTCTCTCCTTATTTATTCTGTCTCAGTCACCACTGCTATCTGGCTCCTCTGTCCTCTTGACTTGTGGTTCTGCAGGCTTAGTTCGACCTATGAATTTCAACAATGCTCCTGTAAAATATATAGATATTGTAGTGCCGAGAGAAGGGAGTCGGAGGCGGTGCATCGAAGGTGCAAATCTGTACTTTATTGAGCAGCAGAAATGCACATGCTGTCGTGTCGCAGCACGAGAACAGAAGAGAAAGTGAAAGGGACACACACACGGTAGGTACCCCGGAGGTCCCGTCAACATATATGTCCGGGCGGAAACAATATCCCCAACCTGTAGTTCCTGGATTGAATTATGTAACCCCGTTAATTAGTGATCACTACACAAGCCCCCCCAGAATTCAACCATGGACACAATCCTCGCGTCCGGGAGGAAGCACCACAGGGGCCGAGGAGGGCGGGGCCGCCGGCGAGGGCCGGGCCATGTAACGGGGCCGCAGGAGAGGGTAGGGGCCCCAACGAGAGCGAGGGCATCCCCACCGGGGGGTGGGGGCGGGCCGGAACGGGCCGTCGTCAGGGGGCCGCAGAAAGCAGGGTCGCTGTGTTGCGACGTGGGGACGGGCGTGAAAAACCCGGAGGTCCCCAGCAGGGAGGAATGCCGCCCGGCCGCTGGCGAAGTCACATCGGCGGCGGGTACGAAATCCTCGGGAGGAAGGAGCCGTGTCCCCGGGAGGAGGGAGACGTGGACAGGGGAGAGGCCAGACGGGGCGCCGTCGAGGCAAACCGTGAGCTGCGGTTAGAGGTGAGGCCAGGCAGGGTCCCAAAGCGCGCCACCCATGGGCCGATGAAGGCATGGGCGACGTTCGAAACCGCCGAGGCGAGGGAAGAGGCGAGACGGGGTCCAGAAGCGCGCCACCCACGGGCCGAAGCAGGCGTGTGTGACATCCGAAGCCGCCGTCGAGGTGGTGAAACAGCGAGAGGGTCCACACGAGGCCGACCAGACATGGCCGAACCTCCTCTCAGGCACCAGAAAAAGCTCAAAAAGGGTCGTCCTGTCCACGATCAAAAACAGGTGGGCGAAATAGCGAGAGGATCCACGCGAGGCCGACCAGACTTGATCGAACCTCCTCTCAGGCACCACAAAAAACAAAAACACAAAAAAACAGTCGGATGTCGATAGCCACTAGCTGCTGTGGCTAGCCGTCGGTAGCTGTTGCCAGCCGCTAGCCGTTAGCAGTTGTGGCTAGCTGTTCTCGGCGGCCGTTAGTCGCTGGCCGGACATGCAGCCGCATGTCCCGAACAAACCCGGCACGGTCGCGTACCGGCCCCATGGAAGGCTTGCTGTCCCCCAGAGCCGAAAAGCCGTGGAAATGGCGAGCGTCGTCCGCGTCCATTCCGTGGGGCGCACCGAGCCACAGTCCGAGCGCACGTGGCAGCTACGGAGGACTCTAAAAATCTCCGGCATTTCGAGAAAAACAAGAGTTTTTTGCCGTGTTCGGTCCAGTCTCGGAACCTTCGCGAGACTTATGTCAGGGTCACCAATGTAGTGCTGAGAGAAGGGAGTCGGAGGCGGTGCATCGAAGGTGCAAATCTGTACTTTATTGAGCAGCAGAAATGCACATGCTGTCGTGTCGCAGCACGAGAACAGAAGAGAAAGTGAAAGGGACACACACACGGTAGGTACCCCGGAGGTACCGTCAACATATATGTCCGGGCGGAAACAATACCCCCAACCTGTAGTTCCTGGATTGAATTATGTAACCCGTTAATTAGTGATCACTACAATATATAGTATTATGGATCAACATTAAAATAACATACACTGGAGAGCAAAATGTGAAATGCCATTGACTGTAGGCTACATATTATCCACACAATTGTCAGCAGGGGCAATAACAACTCAAATGTGAACTAACTTGAATGCATTAGTCCACAACACATAGCCTAACTAATGTTAGCCTACATAAGGTGCGTTCACACCGGAGTACTTTGGTGTACTTTTCCCACAATAGTTCATCAGAACTACGATATATTTGCGTTCACACCAAAAAGCCCCAGGAACTAAAGTAGCTCAACTTAGTTCGCGAGACTCGCTTTTCAGTCCCTGCTACAGAGCAGGGTCTCTCGTGGGAGAAAGTAGTTCCTACGTCTGATTGGCTGTGCGGAATGCAAACCACGCCCGTTTGACTCAGAATTTTTTGTTCTAAGCGGCCATTGTATTTCCTCGCTTCGCAGCACACACGAAGAGATTCCTTTTGTGAAAGCAGTTATTATAGCAACACTAAATAAATCAATTGGAGCGGTGGAGTGATGAGGATGTGTCTGCGCTTCTGGCGATTGACTCGGAGGACGCGAAGCGCCGCATTCAGAAGCTTCTACTGCATGCAGTTTCCGTGGCTCAGCAAAGTTAGCAGACCTGGCAAAGTCATGTCGGGACGACTACCAAGGTAAAATAAAATACATGCACTGCACTGTTTTAATCTGCACAATACTGGTCTTAGATGTACTTTTATTTGCTCAGTAGATCGAGCTAGCCATGGTAGAACTTGCTAACGTTAGGTCCAAGCTGGCTAATAACATCTAGCTAGCTAGCTATTCTCATCCATGCCCGCTATGAACACGTTTTGACTTGTGAATAAGTGTGCAATGTTCTGTAATTTGCTTCACTAACTCATGGCACTAATCGTGTGTTTCAGGCGAGGTGTTTCTCTCAGGATTAGAAACTAGTTTTCCCCTAAAAAAAACGATAATATAACGTTAGCAATTAGCATGCTAGCTGGACATAATGCTACCTCTGTGGCTAATGCATAGAGGTAAACAATAGATTGTCGATGCTATAATTTCAAGTAATTTGCAACATTCATTCTACATGTTAATGGTAAAAGCTTAAACAGTTGATTACCTGCATGCCACAAAGACTGATGTTCTAATATTTTTGCACATTGAAGTAGAAATGTAATTGAAATTCTATTTACTGCCTAAAACATTGTATCCTTCTCATAGTATTATCCTAAATAGTTTGACCTTGTTTCCTCAGAAGGCTTATCAGACTACATGGAGGATCCCTCAGAGAAACACAGTTTCCACGTTCAGTTCCCCCCCGCTGAGAGTAGGCAGCCTGCGCCCGGTCAGCGGACACCATCAGGACCACTATCTGATCACAGAGGATCCCATCCTGACCGCTGCTGCCATACTGCAGCAAACAGGAGGGAACGGAGGTGAAAACACATTTATACATTTAGATATGTGGAGCACAAAGAAAAGTGTTGAGTTTAACTATAAAAATATTAGGTTCAACTAACCTAATACCGTTATATGAACTTTGCTGTGTTTTCAGCGTAGCTTTGTAAAGGTAACATTTAGCAGCTAAACTGTGGATAACAAGTAAACCACATTGGTTTGTTATTCAATATGGCCACCAAAAGCTTTTTGAATCATTACATGTCACTTGTTAGACGCTTTTATCCAAAGCTTACCTACTCAATACTGTGGGCAATCCCCACAGGAGCACTTTGGGGTGAAGTGTCTCGGGGACACAACGACATGCTACACCCTACCCCTACACACTACCCCTCCGTTTGCGCGTTCGCGCGGAGGGTCCGCCACATTAAGTGCTGTTCCAAACCAACGAGTGTGGAGAGGTGTGGAGGGGGAGTGGGCTATCAAGCCCTCAAACAGCGAGTCTGCATCGGTGCTGACTTGAGACCGGTCTCTACCTGACCGGAGTCACGCTGTGTGTGTCCGTCAGGAAACACGCTGTTAAAAAGTAGTTCCAGCAAACATCCACTGATAAATTGCGATGTTAACAACCTCATGATAACCTCATATTTTTTTAACTTAGGATCATACCTGTGTTTAGTCTAGAAAAAGGTAAATGTGTGCATTTTATTATAAAGTTGTGTATATTTACAGACTGTTGCAAAAACTAAGCTTATAAACATCAGGTTTAAAACTAAAAGAGCTTTACAAAAAAGTAACACAATGAAAGATGTTTGGAGTTTTATTTGAGTTATTAATTTACATTTTTTGTCTAAGAGAAGCTGATTTGAAACCGTTGTTACATACAGTTACGGCATTTCCTGTTTCTGCCGGAGAGAGGGGAGTTTGTCCCAAAGCTTGCCGCTGTATTTACTCCCTCCATCTGACAGGAGGGAGCCTCGTTGAGCTGCGAGTGTGGCTACAGACGGAGTTCACTCCGTCACGGAGGGGTAGGGTCGAGGGAGTGGTTTGGGATTGGGCCTCAGAGGTGGAGATCGCCCACAGTGATGACTCTGACGTGGGGGGCTCTCTGTTATGGGCTGCTCCCCTTCTGGTATTTGGACAATGTTGTGTCGTTGTTGCGATTAAACTGATCTTGTATCTTGCATATTTCACCTTAGGAAAGTGGGCACGCGATGACAGCTTCCTTGACACCATGGACTGCCGTGCTATGGTCAGCAAGGAGAATGAGGACCTGCGTGCCAAGGAGATGCACGACGAACGGCTGCTGCATTCACACAAGGCCCAGGAATCGGACGACTAGCCGCTCATGGTGCCAGGTGGAGCAACAAAATACCTTTCAGGCTGGGCTTCTGGAGTGCTAAGCGAGCTGATTAAATCCAACAGGCCTTCAATACAAAAATTAAGAAAAACTTGTCGTTGATAAACTGTACAATGACTTGTTGGGAGGCGTGTGGTGCAGTGGTCTGGTGCGTTGGTGTTCGGATCAGGGGAGCACAGGTTCAAACCCCACTGCAGTCAGGATGTCGTTGTGTCCCTGGGCAAGACACTTCACCCCAAATTGCCTACACCTGTGACAGTTAATTTTGTATTATTGTGATTATATATATATATGCCACTGTTATTAATACTGACACCTAACTTTGCACAAAGGTGTGTCTGCTGCTGAGCCTACCTATTGTTATATTATATATATATATTTATTGCCACTGTTATTATATTGTTTTGATACTACTGACACTTATTGATCTGCTGCTGATAAATAAAAGAGAACCTACATGCACGGCACTAGCACTATGACTGTCTTTGTTTAAACCAGCAGCGGTACACAGACTAACCTGTGTGTGTGTAACGTAGTTCTTCAGGTGTGCATGCTTAACATGTATGTATACAAACGTTTTTAAAGAGCTTTCAACCTCATCCCATTGTCTTTAACACACATATAATATACTCATTAATATACAAATATACAGTATGTACTGTTTTGATACTGACATTTAATCTTTGCACTAAGGTGTCTGCACTATTGTAATTGTGTCTGTTGACTGGTAAATAAAAGAGAACCAAATGCACTGTACAAAATATCAGCTTTATTGTCAATTTACAATTTCCATGCTGTTCAGATGCCTCTCCACAACGTTGCTTCCAGGCGAATACAGAGGAGTTGAAAAGAGCCCTTGGACATTCGGAAATCTTCGATCCACTGCACACGTTGGCACCACCTCACACCAGGCCGACGTTCTATTGTTCACCCAGAGTTCCGTAGTATTCGCATATCTGGAACACATACAAAGACACAAATTAGCCCTACATAACTCCATAAATCCTACATTAGATAGTATTAATGTGATTTAATGAACGTACCATTGCTGTTTTTTGGGCGTGATAACGGTCATCATCCTCGGCTGTACAACGGCGAAACATGTCCATCGCGTGTGATTTCGTCGTCTAATCCTTTTGTTAAGGCTTCTTAACCGCCTTCGCCCCGACTCGGCATTTATATTGCATTTGAATGGTCGATCTGTATTTGTATTTGTGGCTGAGTTATTGGCTTAAATAACTCCGTTACGAAGCAGTATAACACGACCATCAAAACGTCAACTCCATACCGTGTAGGTAAACAGAAGCATACAGCGGAAGCGGAAGTTTTTTTTCTTCTTCTCTCGGTTTTTTGGCGGATTGCAACTTTAAGGTGCATACCGCCACCTACTGTACTCGCCGTGAAGTTGTTTGCAGCCTGCCAGGAAAAGCTAAGCAGAAGAAGAAGTGACGTCAGCGGCTCATTTGCCTAATCCACCCCCAGGAACTCATTTTGGTGTGAACGCGATCTGCTTTAGTTCGTCAGAACTAAAAGAACTCTCATGAACTAAAGTTCTCAGGAACTACTGTGGGAAATTGTTCTATTGCCTATTGTTACTAACATCAGAACACATAGACTAACTGTGGTTCCATTACTTAACTAGCTCATCAACTTCACCAGTCAGAAAATGTCCGTTAGCCGCGGGGCTAGTTTTCGCTATGTTAAACTCCATTGACTTATGCTAAAATGTTAGCGATCTAAAGGTCCGCTATTTTTGGCTGTTTTGGGTCAACTTCAGTTGACTGTAACATCGAAAATCTTCGAAATTGAATGTTCACAAAGCTGCGGACCTGGAATAAATAGACGTTTTTAGCTTGCAATACGAAAGTAGCAAGGTCAGGTGAGACACTGGAAGAATACAAAGAGGCAGTCAGACAGGACATCGCTCCGGCCTTGAGCTTTGGGCGAGCTCCACTCCCACGCACAGGAAGCAGGGTAAATGGAGATTCCACTATCCGTCTGCAAAGCAGCTTTAGCGAAAACAAATGACGTATGATGGCGACAGAGTAGGAAGGGACTTCCACAGGCCGGCCGAAGGTTGATTGGAGGATCGTGTTGCCAAGAGACTTTTTTCTAAGTCTGTGCACCTACCAAAGAGAACCAAGTCTAAACCCCGGCATCTCTTCATCTAGTCTTGACCGATCATAAATGTACGGGCAACGCTCTGTGTAATATAATTTTGACGCTCGAGGTTCGGACTCTTCCAGAAATAGACTGACAGGTTACAGCTCTGCTGCCTGTGAGTTTCTGTGACCGGACGGAGTCCTTGGCCAAGTGAAAATAATCTTTTGCTCTTTTATAATAAATAGTTAACTTAGAAGTTGTTTGTCTTTCCTGGAATTTTGAACACAACACCACCTCAGTCCAGCTATTCACCTCTAAGAGCTGATAAGCCATGCAATGTGAAGTTGGAGCTAAACTGGTTGGATTCTGACAGCGAGAACGAGAGCAAGGGGACATTTTCCATGATTAAGTTTTAGACCCTGGGTCCTTCTCAGGTCGATTAAATGGAATCCTTGCATCCCTGCCGCTAGTCCCTCCCACCAGGAAGCATGGAGAGACACAAGGAAACCACGAGAAGCAGGGAAATTAGTTTTAAGAGCAATGCGACGTCCTTTCCTCCGGAGCGTCACGTGAAGCGACGTCCGTTTGTGATGACGCCGCACAGCTGATCGTCTGACAGCAGCTCTGTCCCCGTTGTTTTCACAAACACCCCCGCCTCTGTTAGTACACATTTACTGACACAAACATTTGTATCATCTGTTATAGACCCAAATACATTAAATCAATAAAACTCATTCTCAAAAAAGATAAACGCCATTCTTAAAATGTATAAACGAACATTAGTTCAAATAATTGAGAGAAGAAAGAGAGATATGTTATCTATCAAAACCCAGTTAGATGAACATTCATTGGATTGCACACTTTGTCTGTTTGTGTGGATATGTAGCACATTAACATGTTAAATAGCACTTAATGACTGACTGAATGGAAATGACAATAAATGAAAATGTAAAACGAAAAAGCGATCATGAAAATGTTTCCAATAAATGAATGAAATGAATAGATACCTTGTTTGTTTTAAACATCATAAATACACAAATTGGGTATGGGCACGTCACTGTACCCAGGAAGAAAATAATGGAAAAAGAAAAATGTCCAACGAGGCGTTCTGGGGCAGCATAGACAGGTCTTCTCTGTGTTAGAGTTTTACTCGCTACAGGGTGCACTTTGAGGGGTTTTGACTCTGCAGACCGTTTACATGCATAAAAACCTTCATAACACACAGGGGACGGGTAAGAACCGGAAGGTACACCCTGTAGGGAGTAAAACTCGAACACAGAAAAGACCTCCCCAAAACGCCTCGTTGGAGATTTCTCATTTACTTCCTGGGTATCGCTACGTAGGGATACCCAGTAGCCGCGCCCAGAGTTATGGCTGCACCCTCTGCCAGCCTTTCACGTAACAAAGCTTCCCAAAACCTTTCAGCGATTCATGCCGGATATGTACAGCGTAGGGCACTGAAGAACGATGCTGTTCCTACTTTGTTTGGACCAGCGGGAGATTCGGGTACACAACCTGTAAGTATTCATTGTTGTTTGTGTATTTATGATGTTTAAAACAAACAAGGTATCTACCACGACTGTTTAAATGGGTAAACGTTTTTCGGGCCACTACGTTGGGATGGCGGAGCAATGCTCTCCGCAGACCCATTCTCACAGCGTTATAAACCTTTTTCTTACTCAATATCAAGCCACACTTATTGTTTCTACTTCAGCTGTGAGTGTTTGTGTGCTCAGGATGAGTTGCTTGTTCTCTCTGTATCTGTATCGCCGCACACGGAAGCCTGTCTCGCTGCTCCTCTGCTCCTTGTGAGCAACTGCGAGCAGCAACGCGCCTCTCACGTCGCGTGACCAATCAGAGCACACTGGGCTCACAGGGAGGGGGGGGGGGCCGGAGCTCCAACAAGCCGTTTAGGACAGAGAGTGAATACACATACTACACAGAGATGCTGTATGAGAAACCAATGTGAGTTTGGAACATTGCACAATATACATCTATTCTAGTAGACCTCAACAATGGAATTATGATCAGTAGAAATGGCCATGACATGGGACCTTTAAACACAGCTGAGTTCATTCTGAGTTTATTGTTAGAACAGGTTTATTTGTTCGGCCTTAACAAGCTTAGCCTCCCTGGAGCCAATCACAGAACAGGCTATTCATAATCTGGGAAAATCTTAAACATGTAGATAATGCTAAATGATATATAAACAGTTAATTTGAATAAAGATAATACATTTTACTGCAGGAAATGCAACTCTGAAACTGTAATTACTGTTGATGGATTGAGTTATAGTAACAGGGTTGCAAGTCAATGCTACTGTTAGCTTTTAGCTCAGGAATTAATGCTAGCTTCGGAAAACCAGATTGAGATATTTACCCAAAGACAGATTACAACACATTACATGTCACTTGTTAGACGCTTTTATCCAAAGAGACTTACTCAATACTGTGGACAATCCCACAGGAGCACTTTGGGGTGAAGTGTCTCAGGGACACAACGACATGCTGACTGCAGTGGGGTTCGAACCTGTGCTCCCCTGATCCAAAACACCAACGCACCAGTCCACTGCGCCACCCTGCTCCCACAGATCATTATTATAATAATAATTAGATATTCTAAAATATGTTTTAATCTTTTTCTACCACTGTATCTTTAACACCAAACATTCCAGCATTTTGGGAACGGAGACATCTCACAGGTGGGACAGAAAATGTCCTCCAATTCTTAAAGACCCATAAATATGTATATATTTTTCAACGACATAATTACTCTGTAGCTATGTTAGTTTGACAATAAAGGACCTTGGACCTTGGATATGTTTCTGTAATAAGGTCTCCTGTTGGTCCACAGGAAGGGGCGGGACTTCCCCTCTCTGTGAACTCTCTTCTTTTACTGATGACTCTCCTGTTTCTGTTCAGAGCCTGTCAGGCTGGTGGGAGGTCCAGTCGCTGTGAGGGAGACCTGGAGATGAGACATGAGGGAGACTGGAGACCAGTGGGTTATGTTTATGATCTTGGTGAGGACTGGAGCCTGAAGGCAGCAGAAGTCGCCTGCAGAGAACTCGACTGTGGCTCTGCTGTTTCTGTAGGATGGAGATGGTTCTTATTCAGACCTGCGTGGGGGATCGGACCTGACTGTCTTTATTCTGGATCTGCTCTGAGGGACTGTGCAGCATCAGCTGCCTCTTATGGCTCCCTGCATCTCACCTGCTCAGGTAAGCCCATCAGTCCCATCATGCATCTCACCTGCTCAGGTAAGCCCATCAGTCCCATCATGCATCTCACCTGCTCAGGTAAGCCCATCAGTCCCATCATGCATCTCACCTGCTCAGGTAAGCCCATCAGTCCCATCCTCACAGTAACCCACATGCAGCAGCTGGAGTCTCAGCAGGCTCCTGCAGGACCTGATGACCGGCTGCTCAGTACTTCAGGATTCAGGGAACATGTATTGTCTTTCTGCTCCTCAGGGTTTCTCAGCCTCATGCAGCTGTAGCCTAGTGGCTGCATCTGCTGCATCTGCTGCATCTGCTGCATCTGCTGCATCTGCTGCAGCTGCTGCAGCTGCTGCATCTGCTGCATCTGCTGCATCTGCTGCATCTGCTGCATCTGCTGCATCTGCTGCATCTGCTGCATGCACCAACATCTCTCTCTGTGTTCTGTCCTCTGCAGACTCTGTCAGGCTGCTGGGGGGGACTGGTCTGTGCTCAGGCAGACTGGAGGTGAACTCTGACCCGTCTAACCAGTCTAACCCGTCCTGGTCCTCAGTGCGTGAGGCTGACTTGACCAGCAGGATGCTCAGGTGGTCTGCCGGCAGCTGGCTGTGGGGCTCCTTCAGTCCTCCAGGGGGCGCTCTATGGAGAAGGGGAGGCTCCAATGGGACCAAAGAGTTCCAGTGTGGAGGCCATGAGTCTGCTCTCCTGGACTGTAGCTCAGCCTCAGAGAGAAACACCTGCTCACCTGGCACAGCTGTTAGCCTCACCTGCTCAGGTAGAGAGGAGCTGTGATTGGTTCATTCTGTTCTGACAGAGAGGGGAAGCCCCGCCCCTTCCGGTGTCCCATGGGAACTTATTTCTGAGGAAACGTACGGCAGCGAGAGAGGAACAGTTTATAGCGTTTGAATTGTTCCATGAATTCCACATCTGAGGTTTGGCCGTGTTAAGGATCCTCTTTCAGAGACGTAGGTCTCACTCTGTGAGCTTCATTTAGGGTGGAGTTAACTGCTCATGAACTACATCTCTCTCCTCCAACCATCTACGTCTCCCACACGGCCGGTAGCTCGGCCTGCTAGCTAGCGTTAGCTCGGTAGCTGTGTTCCACTCACCTGTAGAGTGATCTCACCTGATGAGTTTCATCCAGCCTCCGGGCAGAGAGAGAACGTAGAGAGAGTTCATGGTGAAGAGAAACAGGTAGCTTCAGAGAGGAAGTCTGTCAGTTACCATCCTTTGGGTTGAAGGTGTTTCACTCACTTTCACTGTTTTACAATGAACTGAGACTTTCATTCCTTTACCTCAAACTGTATGTGTTAAACATGGAACACTTCAAACACCAGAAAGGACTGCTCTCTCTCCGCTGAGCATCAATGTGTTTCTGTAATCAGGTCTCCTGTTGGTCCACAGGAAGGGGCGGGGCTTCCCCTCTCTGTGAACTCTCTTCTTTTACTGATGACTCTCCTGTTTCTGTTCAGAGCCTGTCAGGCTGGTGGGAGGGTCCAGTCGCTGTGAGGGAGACCTGGAGATGAGACATGAGGGAGACTGGAGACCAGTGGATGATGATCAGCCCTGGACCCTGAAGGCAGCAGCAGTCGCCTGCAGAGATCTTGGCTGTGGCTCTGCTGTTTCTGTAGAGGGAGAGGAGTCCTCAGAGAGACCTGTGTGGGGGATCAGTTCTGACTGTGTTGATTCTGGATCTGCTCTGATGGACTGTTTAGAACCATATTCCTCTCCTTTCAATCCCATCCGTCCCACCATGCATCTCACCTGCTCAGGTAAGCCCATCAGTCCCATCATGCATCACAGTCTGTCTGTCTGTATCTCACCTGTCTCTCTCTCACCTGTCCGTTTCTCACCTGTCTGTCTGTCTGTCTCTCTGTCTCTCTCACCTGTCTGTCTCTCACCTGTCTGTCTCTCACCTGTCTCTCTCTCACCTGTATGTCTCTCACCTGTCTCTCTCTCACCTGTATGTCTCTCACCTGTCTGTCTCTCACCTGTCTGTCTCTCACCTGTCTGTCTGTCTCTCTGTCCTCTCACATGTCTGTCTCTCACCTGTCTCTCTCTCTCACTGTCTGTCTCTCACCTGTCTCTCACCTGTCTGTCTCTCACCTGTCTCTCTCTCACCTGTCTCTCACCTGTCTGTCTCTCACCTGTCTCTCTCTCTCACCTGTCTGTCTCTCACCTGTCTGTCTCTCACCTGTCTCTCACCTGTCTCTCTCTCACCTGTATGTCTCTCACCTGTCTGTCTCTCACCTGTCTGTCTCTCACCTGTCTCTCACCTGTCTGTCTCTCACCTGTCTCTCTCTCACCTGTCTCTCACCTGTCTGTCTCTCACCTGTCTCTCTCTCACCTGTCTGTCTCTCACCTGTCTCTCACCTGTCTCTCTCTCACCTGTATGTCTCTCACCTGTCTGTCTCTCACCTGTCTGTCTCTCACCTGTCTGTCTCTCTGTCTCTCTCACATGTCTGTCTCTCACCTGTCTCTCTCTCTCACCTGTCTGTCTCTCACTGTCTCTCACCTGTCTGTCTCTCACCTGTCTCTCTCTCACCTGTCTCTCACATGTCTGTCTTCATCTGTCTCTCTCTCTCACCTGTCTGTCTCTCACCTGTCTCTCACCTGTCTGTCTCTCACCTGTCCTCTCTCACCTGTCTGCCTGTCTCTCTGTCTCTCTCACATGTCTGTCTCTCACCTGTCTCTCTCTCTCACCTGTCTGTCTCTCACCTGTCTCTCACCTGTCTGTCTCTCACCTGTCTCTCTCTCACCTGTCTCTCACCTGTCTGTCTCTCACCTGTCTCTCTCTCACCTGTCTGTCTCTCACCTGTCTCTCACCTGTCTGTCTCTCTCACCTGTATGTCTCTCACCTGTCTGTCTCTCACCTGTCTGTCTCTCACCTGTCTGTCTGTCTCTCTGTCTCTCTCACATGTCTGTCTCTCATCTGTCTCTCTCTCACCTGTCTGTCTCTCACCTGTCTCTCACCTGTCTGTCTCTCACCTGTCTCTCTCTCACCAGTCTCTCACCTGTCTGTCTCTCACCTGTCTGTCTCTCACCTGTCTCTCTCTCACCTGTTTGTCTCTCACCTGTCTCTCACCTGTCTGTCTCTCACCTGTCTCTCTCTCACTGTCTCTCACCTGTCTGTCTCTCACCTGTCTGTCTCTCACCTGTCTCTCTCTCACCTGTCTCTCTCTCTCACCTGTCTCTCTCTCACCTGTCTCTCACCTGTCTGTCTGTCTCTCTGTCTCTCTCTCACCTGTCTCTCTCTCACCTGTCTGTCTATCACCTGTCTGCTCTCACCTGTCTCTCACCGTCTGTCTGTCTGTCTCTCTCACATGTCTGTCTCTCACCTGTCTCTCCTCTCACCTGTCTGTCTCTCACCTGTCTTCTCACTGTCTGTCTCTCACCTGTCTCTCTCTCACCTGTCTCTCACCTGTCTGTCTCTCACCTGTCTCTCTCTCACCTGTCTGTCTCTCACCTGTCTCTCACCTGTCTCTCTCCACCTGTATGTCTCTCACCTGTCTGTCTCTCACCTGTCTGTCTCTCACCTGTCTGTCTCTCACCTGTCTGTCTCTCACCTGTCTGTCTGTCTCTCTGTCTCTCTCACATGTCTGCTCTCATCTGTCTCTCTCTCACCTGTCTGTCTCTCTGTCTCTCTCACATGTCTGTCTCTCACCTGTCTCTCTCTCACCTGTCTCTCACTGTCTGTCTCATCTGTCTCTCTCTCACCTGTCTGTCTCTCACCTGTCTCTCTCTCACCTGTCTGCCTGTCTCTCTGTCTCTCTCACATGTCTGTCTCTCACCTGTCTCTCTCTCTCACCTGTCTGTCTCTCACCTGTCTCTCACATGTCTGTCTCACCTGTCTCTCTCTCTCACCTGTCTCTCTCTCACCTGTCTCTCACCTGTCTGTCTCTCCTGTCTCTCTCTCACCTGTCTGTCTCTCACCTGTCTGTCTCTACTGTCTCTCTCTCTCACCTGTCTCTCTCTCACCTGTCTCTCACCTGTCTGTCTCTTACCTGTCTCTCTCCACCTGTCTGTCTCTCACCTGTCTCTCACCTGTCTCTCTCTCACCTGTATGTCTCTCACCTGTCTGTCTCTCACCTGTCTGTCTCTCACCTGTCTGTCTGTCTCTCTGTCTCTCTCACATGTCTGTTTCTCATCTGTCTCTCTCTCACCTGTCTGTCTCTCACCTGTCTCTCACCTGTCTGTCTCTCACCTGTCTCTCTCTCACCAGTCTCTCACCTGTCTGTCTCTCACCTGTCTGTCTCTCACCTGTCTCTCTCTCACCTGTTGTCTCTCACCTGTCTCTCACCTGTCTCTCACCTGTCTCTCTCTCACCTGTCTCTCACCTGTCTGTCTCTCACCTGTCTGTCTCTCACCTGTCTCTCTCTCACCTGTCTCTCTCTCTCACCTGTCTCTCTCCACCTTTTCTCTCTCACCTGTCTCTCACCTGTCTGTCTCTCACCTGTCTCTCTCTCACCTGTCTGTCTCTCACCTGTCTCTCTCTCACCTGTCTGTCTCTCACCTGTCTGTCTCTCACCTGTCTCTCACCTGTCTGTCTGTCTCTCTGTCTCTCTCACATGTCTGTCTCTCACCTGTCTCTCTCTCTCACCTGTCTGTCTCTCACCTGTCTCTCACCTGTCTGTCTCTCACCTGTCTGTCTCTCACCTGTCTCTCCCACCTGTCTGTCTCTCACCTGTCTGTCTCTCACCTGTCTCTCTCTCACCTGTCTCTCTCTCACCTGTCTGTCTCTCACCTGTCTGTCTCTCACCTGTCTCTCACCTGTCTGTCTGTCTCTCTGTCTCTCTCACATGTCTGTTCTCACCTGTCTCTCTCTCTCACCTGTCTGTCTCTCACCTGTCTGTCTCTCACCTGTCTGTCTCTCACCTGTCTCTCTCTCAACCTGTCTGTCTCTCACCTGTCTCTCACCTGTCTCTCTATCATCTGTATGTCTCTCACCTGTCTGTCTCTCACCTGTCTGTCTCTCACCTGTCTGTCTGTCTCTCTGTCTCTCTCACATGTCTGTCTCTCACCTGTCTCTCTCTCACCTGTCTCTCAATGTCTGTCTCTCATCTGTCTCTCTCTCACCTGTCTGTCTCTCACCTGTCTCTCTCTCACCTGTCTGCCTGTCTCTCTGTCTCTCTCACATGTCTGTCTCTCACCTGTCTCTCTCTCTCACCTGTCTGTCTCTCACCTGTCTCTCACATGTCTGTCTCTACCTGTCTCTCTCTCACACCTGTCTCTCTTCACCTGTCTCTCACCTGTCTGTCTCTCACCTGTCTCTCTCTCACCTGTCTGTCTCACCTGTCTCTCACCTGTCTCTCTCTCTCACCTGTCTCTCTCTCACCTGTCTCTACCTGTCTGTCTCTCACCTGTCTCTCACCTGTCTCTCACCGTCTCTCTCTCACCTGTATGTCTCTCACCTGTCTGTCTCTCACCTGTCTGTCTCTCACCTGTCTGTCTGTCTCTCTGTCTCTCTCACATGTCTGTCTCTCATCTGTCTCTCTCTCACCTGTCTGTCTCTCACCTGTCTGTCTCTCACCTGTCTCTCTCTCACCAGTCTCTCGACTGTCTGTCTCTCACCTGTCTGTCTCTCACCTGTCTCTCTCACCTGTTTGTCTCTCACCTGTCTCTCACCTGTCTGTCTCTCACCTGTCTCTCTCTCACCTGTCTCTCACCTGTCTGTCTCTCACCTGTCTGTCTCTCACCTGTCTCCTCTCACCTGTCTCTCTCTCTCTCACCTGTCTCTCTCTCACCTGTTTCTCTCACCTGTCTCTCACCTGTCTGTCTCTCACCTGTCTGTCTCTCACCTGTCTCTCTCTCACCTGTCTGTCTGTCTCTCTGTCTCTCTCTCACCTGTCCTCTCTCACCTGTCTGTCTCTCACCTGTCTGTCTCTCACCTGTCTCTCACCTGTCTGTCTGTCTCTCGTCTCTCTCACATGTCTGTCTCTCACCTGTCTCTCTCTCTCACACTGTCTGTCTCTCACCTGTCTCTCACCTGTCTGTCTCTCACCTGTCTCTCTCTCACCTGTCTCTCACCTGTCTGTCTCTCACCTGTCTGTCTCTCACCTGTCTGTCTCTCACCTGTCTCTCACCTGTCTCTCTCTCACCGTATGTCTCTCACTGTCTGTCTCTCACCTGTCTGTCTCTCACCTGTCTGTCTGTCTCTCTGTCTCTCTCACATGTCTGTCTCTCACCTGTCTCTCTCTCTCACCTGTCTGTCTCTCACCTGTCTCTCACCTGTCTGTCTCTCACCTGTCTCTCTCTCACCTGTCTCTCACATGTCTGTCTCATCTGTCTCTCTCTCACCTGTCTGTCTCTCACCTGTCTCTCACCTGTCTGTCTCTCACCTGTCTCTCTCTCACCTGTCTGCTGTCTCTCTGTCTCTCTCACATGTCTGTCTCTCACCTGTCTCTCTCTCTCACCTGTCTGTCTCTCACCTGTCTCTCACCTGTCTGTCTCTCACCTGTCTCTCTCTCACCTGTCTCTCACCTGTCTGTCTCTCACCTGTCTCTCTCACCTGTCTGTCTCTCACCTGTCTCTCACCTGTCTCTCTCACCTGTATGTCTCTCACCTGTCTGTCTCTCACCTGTCTGTCTCTCACCTGTCTGTCTGTCTCTCTGTCTCTCTCACATGTCTGTCTCTCATCTGTCTCTCTCTCACCTGTCTGTCTCTCACCTGTCTCTCACCTGTCTGTCTCTCACTGTCTCTCTCTCACCAGTCTCTCACCTGTCTGTCTCTCACCTGTCTGTCTCTCACCTGTCTCTCTCACCTGTTTGTCTCTCACCTGTCTCTCACCTGTCTGTCTCTCACCTGTCTCTCTCTCACCTGTCTCTCACCTGTCTGTCTCTCACCTGTCTGTCTCTCACCGTCTCTCTCTCACCTGTCTCTCTCTCTCTCACCTGTCTCTCTCTCACCTGTTTCTCTCTCACCTGTCTCTCACCTGTCTGTCTCTCACCTGTCTCTCTCTCACCTGTCTGTCTCTCACCTGTCTCTCTCTCACCTGTCTCTCACCTGTCTGTCTGTCTCTCTGTCTCTCTCTCACCTGTCTCTCTCTCACCTGTCTGTCTCTCACCTGTCTGTCTCTCACCTGTCTACAGACATGCTGCTTCAGCCCAGCATCTCTGTGTCCTCCACCATGTACGGGGTCTCCGGGGCCCGCAGCAGGGGTTCCAGGTGCTCAGAGGCTCCACCTTCAGCATCAGCTGCTCCATCCAGCCTCAGTACCCAGGAGGCTCTTTCCTGCTCAGCTCCTCCACTCACACCTACATCCAGCCAGCTGTCAATCACAGCGCCCACTTCCTGTTCCCGGCTGCAGAGCCCGCCCACCAGAGAAACTACAGCTGTGGTTATCACCTGTTGGTTCTCTCTCATAACTTCTCCTCTGAGAGCCGTCTGCTGTATGTCACTGTCTCAGGTAAGCTCAGTGTCCACCTGTCTGTCTCTCACCTGTCTGTCTGTCACCTGTCTGTCTGTCACTGTCTCAGGTAAGCTCAGTGTTCACCTGTCTGTCTGTCACCTGTCTGTCTGTCACTGTCTCAGGTAAGCTCAGTGTCCACCTGTCTGTCTGTCACCTGTCTGTCTCTCACCTGTCTGTCTGTCACCTGTCTGTCTGTCACTGTCTCAGGTAAGCTCAGTGTTCACCTGTCGTCTGTCACTGTCTGTCTGTCACTGTCTCAGGTAAGCTCAGTGTTCACCTGTCTGTCTCTCACCTGTCTGTCTCTCACCTGTCTGTCTGTCACTGTCTCAGGTAAGCTCAGTGTCCACCTGTCTGTCTCTCACCTGTCTGTCTCTCACCTGTCTGTCTGTCACTGTTCAGGTAAGCTCAGTGTCCACCTGTCTGTCTCTCACTGTCTGTCTGTCACCTGTCTGTCTGTCACTGTCTCAGGTAAGCTCAGTGTTCACCTGTCTGTCTGTCACCTGTCTGTCTGTCACTGTCTCAGGTAAGCTCAGTGTTCACCTGTCTGTCTCTCACCTGTCTGTCTCTCACCTGTCTGTCTGTCACTGTCTAGTAAGCTCAGTGTCCACCTGTCTGTCTCTCACCTGTCTGTCTGTCACCTGTCTGTCTCTCACCTGTCTGTCTGTCACTGTCTCAGGTAAGCTCAGTGTTCACCTGTCTGTCTCTCACCTGTTCTGTCTCTCACCTGTCTGTCTGTCACTGTCTCAGGTAAGCTCAGTGTCCACCTGTCTGTCTCTCACCTGTCTGTCTGTCACTGTCTCAGGTAAGCTCAGTGTTCACCTGTCTGTCTCTCACCTGTCTGTCACTGTCTGT
Source organism: Trematomus loennbergii (assembly GCA_012861695.1). Taxonomy (NCBI): domain Eukaryota; kingdom Metazoa; phylum Chordata; class Actinopteri; order Perciformes; family Nototheniidae; genus Trematomus; species Trematomus loennbergii. The sequence continues at coordinate 70,481 of JAAOOA010002079.1, forward strand.
CTGTCACTGTCTCAGGTAAGCTCAGTGTCCACCTGTCTGTCTGTCACCTGTCTGTCTGTCACTGTCTGTCTGTCACCTGTCTGTCTGTCACTGTCTGTCGTCTGTCACCTGTCTGTATGTCACTGTCTCAGTAAGCTCAGTGTTCACAGGAAGAGGATCATGTCTGTTTTTCACCTGTCTGTCTCTCACCTGTCTTTCTCTCACCTGTCTGTCTCTCACCCTTCTGTCTCTCACCTGTCTGTCTCTCATCTGTCTGTCTCTCATCTGTCGTCTCTCACATGTCTGTCTCTCACCTGTCTGTCTCTCACATGTCTGTCTCTCATATGTCTGTCTCTCACCTGTCTGTCTGTCACTGTCTCAGGTAAGCTCAGTGTTCACCTGTCTGTCTCTCACCTGTCTGTCACTGTCTGTCTGTCACTGTCTCAGGTAAGCTCAGTGTCCACCTGTCTGTCTGTCACCTGTCTGTCTGTCACTGTCTGTCTGTCACCTGTCTGTCTGTCACTGTCTGTCTGTCTGTCACCTGTCTGTCTCTCACCTGTCTGTCTGTCACCTGTCTGTATGTCACTGTCTCAGGTAAGCTCAGTGTTCACAGGAAAGGGATCATGTCTGTTTTTCACCTGTCTGTCTCTCACCCTTCTGTCTCTCACCTGTCTGTCTCTCACCTGTCTGTCTCTCACCCTTCTGTCTCTCACCTGTCTGTCCTCTCATCTGTCTGTCTCTCATCTGTCTGTCTCTCACATGTCTGTCTCTCACCTGTCTGTCGCTCACCTGTCTGTCTCTCACCTTTCTGTCTTTCACCTGTCTGTCCCTCACCTGTCTGTTTGTCACTGTCTCAGGTAAGCTCAGTGTTCACCTGTCTGTCTCTCACCTGTCTGTCTCTCACCGGTCTGTCTCTCACCTGTCTCTCTCTCACCTGTCTGTCTCTCACCTGTCTGTCTCTCACCGGTCTGTCTCTCACCTGTCTGTCTCTCACCTGTCTGTCTCTCACCCTTCTGTCTCTCACCTGTCTGTCTCTCATCTGTCTGTCTCTCATCTGTCTGTCTCTCACCTTTCTGTCTTTCACCTGTCTGTCCCTCACCTGTCTGTTTGTCACTGTCTCAGGTAAGCTCAGTGTTCACCTGTCTGTCTCTCACCTGTCTGTCTCTCACGGTCTGTCTCTCACCTGTCTCTCTCTCACCTGTCTGTCTCTCACCTGTCTGTCTCTCACCGGTCTGTCTCTCACCTGTCTCTGTCTGTCGTCTGTCTCTCACCTGTCTGTCTGTCTCTGCCTCAGGTGAGCTCAGTGTTCACAGGAAGAGGATCATGTCTGTGTCTCACTGTCTGTCTCTCACCTGTCTCTCTCTCACCTGTTGTCTCTCACCTGTCTGTCTCTCACCTGTCTCTGTCTGTCTGTCTGTCACTGTCTCAGGTGAGCTCAGTGTTCACCTGTCTGCCTCCACCTGTCTGTCTCTTACCTGTCTCTCTCTCACTGTCTGTCTCTCACCTGTCTGTCTCTCACCTGTCTCTCACTGTCTGTCTCTCACCTGTCTGTCTGTCTGTCTGTCACTGTCTCAGTTAAGCTCAGTGTTCGCCTGTCTGTCTCTCACCTGTCTGTCTGTCACCTGTCTGTCTCTCACCTGTCTGGCAGTCTGTCTCTGTCTCAGGTGAGCTCAGTGTTCACAGGAAGAGGATCATGTCTGTGTCTCACTGAGAGCTTTTTAAAGAGGTCCCACTCTGGGAAACATCTGAAAGCCTACAGAGTGCAGTTAGTGGGACTGCTGCCTCATGCTGTGATGTCTGATGTTCCCTCAGATCCCCCACTCTGATCCTCAGAGCCGTCGTCCTGCTGATGATTCTGCGCTGACTCTGCTGCTGGTCATCGCCCTTTACTTGTCTGTAAGGTAGG
>JAAOOA010002080.1:0-67676 GCA_012861695.1 Trematomus loennbergii
ACATGTAGAAGTAGAAGTACAGGTATTGGTTCAACATGTAAAAGTAGAAGTACAGGTATTTGTGTTCAACATGTAAGAAGTAGAAAGTACAGGTATTTGTGTTCAACATGTAAGAAGTAGAAAGTACAGGTATTTGTGTTCAACATGTAAGAAGTAGAAAGTACAGGTATTTGTGTTCAACATGTAAAGTAGAAAGTACAGGTATTTGTGTTCAACATGTAAGAAGTAGAAAGTACAGGTATTTGTGTTCAACATGTAGAAGTAGAAAGTACAGGTATTTGTGTTCAACATGTAAGAAGTAGAAAGTACAGGTATTTGTGTTCAACATGTAAGAAGTAGAAAGTACAGGTATTTGTGGTTCAAATGTAAGAAGTCAAGTAAAAAGAAGTTATGTCAGTAAAAAAAGTAAGTAGTGGAGTAAGTACTGATACCTGAAACTACTTAAGTACAGTAAAACAAAGTATTTGTACTCCACTACTTCCCACCTCTGGGTTTAACCAAGGTCTGGAAAAAAGTAGTCGTAGAAACTACCTCAAGATTGTCCTTAAGTACAGTACTTGAGTTATGTACTCAGGGACATGCAAGCATTATGGTCCTGATATCAAAAACACCTCTGAGATTTGCATTCAGATAAACACAGTGACGCTTTGTTCTGTAACTTTATTGGGAATTATGCAAATGCTGCTTATGACCTTTTTTTACATTCACGCTGTGGCTTATATTGAGATGTGCATTTATAATAACCTGATATAATGTCAGTAAAATGTGTTCCCACATTCAAGACACTGTGCAGAATTATAATTATAATCATAATGATCAGTCTGCAGGTCAGTCAGGTCTGGAGGATGCACACTCTGAAGCAATAATGAACTGTTTGCTAAAGGTCAACATGCACACCATCTCTCTCAATGTACACAATCTATAACATGCTATTTATGCAGCGTCTGTCTCTGTGCCAGCAGCTATCAAACACTCCTAACAATATCAGATCAATTTACTCTGAAGGGAGTGTTTTCTGACAGCTGATAGCAACACATGGACTGATAGCATGAAATGAGTCCAGACGGCAGACACACAGACTGAGTCTAGCTTCATGGCACGAAGAAGCCTTTCAGTCTGTGTTGATGTTACGGCACATTAACGTGTTGAAGCTATACTGCTATGGCCTTATTGTGTGCCTCTATCCTGAGCGCCTCCCTCTCTCTGCCTCCCTCTCTCTACCTCTCTCTGCCTCCCTCTCTCTGCTCCCTCTCTCTGCCTCTCTCTCTCTGCCTCTCTCTCTCTCTCTCTCTCCCTCTCTCCTCTCTCTCTCTCTCCCTCTCTCTCTCTGCCTCTCTCTGCCTCCCTCTCTCTGCCTCCCTCTCTCTGCCTCCCTCTCTCTGCCTCTCTCTCTCTGCCTCCCTCTCTCTCTGCTCCCTCTCTCTCCTCTCCTCTCTCTGCCTCCTCTCTCTGCCTCCCTCTCTCTGCCTCCCTCTCTCTCCCTCCCTCTCCTGCCTCTCTCTCTCTGCCTCCCTCTCTCTGCCTCCCTCTCTCTCCCTCCCTCTCTCTGCCTCTCTCTGCCTCCCTCTCTCTGCCTCCCTCTCTCTGCCTCTCTCTCTCTCCCTCCCTCTCTCTGCCTCTCTCTGCCTCTCTCTGCCTCCCTCTCTCTGCCTCTCTCTCTCTGCCTCCCTCTCTCTGCCTCTCTCTGCCTCTCTCTCTCTGCCTCTCTCTCTCTGCCTCTCTCTCTCTCCCTCCCTCTCCCTCCCTCTCTCTGCCTCTCTCTGCCTCCTCTCTCTGCCTCCCTCTCTCTGCCTCTCTCTCTCTCCCTCCCTCTCTCTGCCTCTCTCTGCCTCTCTCGCCTCCCTCTCTCTGCCTCCCTCTCTCTCCCTCCCTCCCTCTCTCTCCTCCCTCTCTCTGCCTCCCTCTCTCTCCCTCCTCTCTCTCCCTCCCTCTCTCTGCTCCCTCTCTCTGCCTCCCTCTCTCTGCTCCTCTCTCTGCCTCCCTCTCTCTCCCTACCTCTCTCTGCCTCCCTCTCTCTCCCTCCCTCTCTCTCCCTCCCTCTCTCTCCCTCCCTCTCTCTGCCTCCTCTCTCTGCCTCCCTCTCTCTCCCTCCCTCTCTCTGCCTCCCTCTCTCTGCCTCCCTCTCTCTGCCTCCCTCTCTCTCCCTCCCTCTCTCTGCCTCCCTCTCTCTGCCTCCCTCTCTCTGCTCCCTCTCTCTCCCTCCCTCTCTCTGCCTCCCTCTCTCTGCCTCCCTCTCTCTCCCTCCCTCTCTCTCCCTCCCTCCTCTCCCCTCCTCCCTCTCTCTCCCTCCCTCTCTCTGCCTCCCTCTCTCTGCCTCCCTCTCTCTGCCTCCCTCTCTCTCTCTGCCTCTCTCTGCCTCCTCTCTCTGCCTCCCTCTCTCTCTCCCTCCTCTCTCTGCCTCCTCTCTCTGCCTCCCTCTCTCTGCCTCCCTCTCTCTGCCTCCTCTCTCTGCCTCCCTCTCTCTCCCTCCCTCTCTCTCTCTCCCTCTCTCTGCCTCCCTCTCTCTCCCTCCCTCTCTCTCCCTCCCTCTCTCTGCCTCCCTCTCTCTCCTCCCTCTCTCTCCCTCCCTCTCTCTGCTCCCTCTCTCTCCCTCCCCTCTCTCTCCCTCCCGCTCTCTCCCTCCCTCTTCTCTCTCTGCCTCCCTCTCTCTGCCTCCCTCTCTCTGCCTCCCTCTCTCCTCCCTCCCTCCTCTCCCTCCCTCTCTCTGCCTCCCTCTCTCTCCCTCCCTCTCTCTCCCCCTCCCTCTCTCCCTCCCTCCTCTCTCTCCCTCCCTCTCTCTGCCTCCCTCTCTCTGCCTCCCTCTCTCTGCCTCCCTCTCTCTCCTCCCTCTCTCTCCCTCCCTCTCTCTGCCTCCCTCTCTCTGCCTCCCTCTCTCTCCCTCCCTCTCTCTGCCTCCCTCTCTCTGCCTCCCTCTCTCTCCCTCCCTCTCTCTCCCTCCCTCTCTCTGCCTCCCTCTCTCTCCCTCCCTCTCTCTCCCTCCCTCTCTCTGCCTCCCTCTCTCTGCCCCCTCTCTCTCCCTCCCTCTCTCTGCCTCCTCTCTCTCCCTCCCTCTCTCTGCCTCCCTCTCTCTCCCTCCCTCTCTCTCCCTCCCTCTCTCTGCCTCCCTCTCTCTGCCTCCCTCTCTCTCCCTCCCTCTCTCTCCCTCCCTCTCTCTCCCTCCCTTTCTCTGCCTCCCTCTCTCTCCCTCCCTCTCTCTGCCTCCCTCTCTCTGCCTCCCTCTCTCTCCCTCCCTCTCTCTCCCTCCCTCTCTCTGCCTCCCTCTCTCTCCCTCCCTCTCTCTCCCTCCCTCTCTCTCCCTCCCTCTCTCTGCCTCCCTCTCTCTCCCTCCCTCTCTCTCCCTCCCTCTCCTCTGCCTCCCTCTCTCTCTCTCTGCCCTCTCTCTGCCTCCCTCTCTCCCTCCCTCTCTCTCTGCCTCCCTCTCTCTGCCCCTCCCCCCTCTCTCTGCCTCCCTCTCTCTCCCTCCCTCTCTCTGCCTCCCTCTCTCTGCCTCCCTCTCTCTGCCTCCCTCTCTCTGCCTCCCTCTCTCTCCCTCCCTCTCTCTGCCTCCCTCTCTCTCCCTCGCTCAACCTCTCCACCCTGTGTGCGATCAGGTGTGCTGTGTGCTCGCTCAAGTTGGCACAGCGTTACAAATGTGCCACACAACCAACCAATCGGAGAACTGAAGGAGGTCCATTCTGATTGGCTGTTTCGTCTCCAATCATATCTTCTATCTGAGATACGGAAGAGGGATTTTAGTTGCCATCAAGTTCGGCCAGACTAGTAATACATGTCTAATGTTGAATAAATGAAAACCATTCACAGTTAAGAATTAGATATTTATTATGAATGCCATAAATGATTGCATATTTACAGTTTCTTATTTCTCCAGTATGATATCATTTTGTTTTGGTATAACGGCACATATAGAGTTTTATTTGTATTTTGCACATTTGTACACAAGCTGTACCTCTGCACAGCTTTTCATAATATTACTTTTATTTTGTCATATTGTATGTAGTTTTTTGGTATATCCAGATTGCATATAAATACTTTTCTATATCTTATCTTTAAAGAAATCGGTTTTTATAATAGTTTTTCTTACATTTGATCTTCTTTAACTGTGTTTATACACCACACACACCAAGGGAAATCCCATGTGTAAACATATATATACTTGGCAACAATCAAAAATACCATGACGTTAAGCCAAACTGAACTTTGGCTCACGTGGGTTAAAGTTGGGTGACTCCATGTTGCTTAACTCTTAAATAATCTGGATTTCACCTCTTAAATACTTTGCTTCTAAGAGACACAACATTTACATCTTTAAAATAGCTGTGGTCATGCCTTCTTTTACACTTTAATCAACCAGTTTGACAGAATGACTGATAAGCTTTGATATGGCGTCAACACACCCTGAAACAATAAACTATCAAATGTGTTGCCGTCTCTGTGATTGGCATTGGATTCATTTTTGGAAGAAGTGAAACTTAACCAATTTTTGATTCTGATTAAGTTGTTATCAAAGAAGCTCAGAAACCCACGGTACGCTATGAGGCTTGGGGAGTAACGCACTACATGTAACGGGATTACATAATAAGAATACAAAAAAGCAGGTAACTGTATTCCCTTTCAGTTACAAAAAAAAGATGCAGTCCGGCAGTGTCTCAGTCAGTAGGGGCTTGGACTGGGAGCCGTACGGGCGCCGGTTCAAGTCCCCGGATCGACCTAAATATGGAGTGTGGACTGCTACTTGGAGAGGTCCCAGTTCACCTCCTGGCCCTGCCGTGGTGTCCTTGAGCAAGGCACCGGACATCCGCCTTCCCCCCTGGTGCTAGACTCCTGGTGCTAGACTCCTGGTGCTAGACTCCTAGTACTAGACTCCTGGTGCTAGACTCCTGGTACTAGACTCCTAGTACTAGACTCCTGGTGCTAGACTCCTAGTACTAGACTCCTGGTACTAGACTCCTAGTACTAGACTCCTGGTGCTAGACTCCTGGTGCTAGACTCCTGGTGCTAGACTCCTGGTACTAGACTCCTAGTACTAGACTCCTGGTGCTAGACTCCTGGTACTAGACTCCTGGTACTAGACTCCTAGTACTAGACTCCTGGTGCTAGACTCCTGGTACTAGACTCCTAGTACTAGACTCCTGGTGCTAGACTCCTGGTGCTAGACTCCTGGTGCTAGACTCCTGGTACTAGACTCCTAGTACTAGACTCCTGGTACTAGACTCCTGGTGCTAGACTCCTGGTACTAGACTCCTAGTACTAGACTCCTGGTACTAGACTCCTGGTACTAGACTCCTAGTACTAGACTCCTGGTACTAGACTCCTGGTACTAGACTCCTGGTGCTAGACTCCTGGTGCTAGACTCCTGGTGCTAGACTCCTGGTACTAGACTCCTAGTACTAGACTCCTGGTACTAGACTCCTGGTGCTAGACTCCTGGTACTAGACTCCTGGTGCTAGACTCCTGGTACTAGACTCCTATTGCTAGACTCCTGGTGCTAGACTCCTGGTACTAGACTCCTAGTACTAGACTCCTGGTACTAGACTCCTGGTACTAGACTCCTGGTACTAGACTCCTGGTGCTAGACTCCTGGTACTAGACTCCTGGTACTAGACTCCTGGTACTAGACTCCTGGTACTAGACTCCTGGTACTAGACTCCTAGTACTAGACTCCTGGTACTAGACTCCTGGTACTAGACTCCTGGTACTAGACTCCTGGTGCTAGACTCCTGGTACTAGACTCCTGGTACTAGACTCCTGGTACTAGACTCCTGGTACTAGACTCCTAGTACTAGACTCCTGGTACTAGACTCCTGGTACTAGACTCCTGGTACTAGACTCCTGGTACTAGACTCCTAGTACTAGACTCCTGGTACTAGACTCCTGGTACTAGACTCCTGGTGCTAGACTCCTGGTGCTAGACTCCTGGTACTAGACTCCTAGTACTAGACTCCTGGTGCTAGACTCCTGGTGCTAGACTCCTGGTACTAGACTCCTGGTGCTAGACTCCTGGTACTAGACTCCTATTGCTAGACTCCTGGTGCTAGACTCCTGGTACTAGACTCCTAGTACTAGACTCCTGGTACTAGACTCCTGGTACTAGACTCCTGGTACTAGACTCCTGGTGCTAGACTCCTGGTACTAGACTCCTGGTACGAGACTCTGGTACTAGACTCCTGGTACTAGACTCCTGGTACTAGACTCCTAGTACTAGACTCCTGGTACTAGACTCCTGGTACTAGACTCCTGGTACTAGACTCCTGGTGCTAGACTCCTGGTGCTAGACTCCTGGTACTAGACTCCTGGTACTAGACTCCTGGTACTAGACTCCTGGTACTAGACTCCTAGTACTAGACTCCTGGTACTAGACTCCTGGTACTAGACTCCTGGTACTAGACTCCTAGTACTAGACTCCTGGTACTAGACTCCTGGTACTAGACTCCTGGTGCTAGACTCCTGGTGCTAGACTCCTGGTGCTAGACTCCTGGTACTAGACTCCTAGTACTAGACTCCTGGTACTAGACTCCTGGTGCTAGACTCCTGGTACTAGACTCCTGGTGCTAGACTCCTGGTACTAGACTCCTATTGCTAGACTCCTGGTGCTAGACTCCTGGTACTAGACTCCTAGTACTAGACTCCTGGTACTAGACTCCTGGTACTAGACTCCTGGTACTAGACTCCTGGTGCTAGACTCTCCTGGTACTAGACTCCTGGTACTAGACTCCTGGTACTAGACTCCTGGTACTAGACTCCTAGTACTAGACTCCTGGTACTAGACTCCTGGTGCTAGACTCCTGGTACTAGACTCCTGGTACGAGACTCCTGGTACTAGACTCCTGGTACTAGACTCCTGGTACTAGACTCCTAGTACTAGACTCCTGGTACTAGACTCCTGGTACTACGACTCCTGGTACTAGACTCCTGGTGCTAGACTCCTGGTACTAGACTCCTGGTACTAGACTCCTGGTACTAGACTCCTGGTACTAGACTCCTAGTACTAGACTCCTGGTACTAGACTCCTGGTACTAGACTCCTAGTACTAGACTCCTGGTACTAGACTCCTGGTACTAGACTCCTGGTGCTAGACTCCTGGTGCTAGACTCCTGGTGCTAGACTCCTGGTACTAGACTCCTAGTACTAGACTCCTGGTACTAGACTCCTGGTGCTAGACTCCTGGTACTAGACTCCTGGTGCTAGACTCCTGGTACTAGACTCCTATTGCTAGACTCCTGGTGCTAGACTCCTGGTACTAGACTCCTAGTACTAGACTCCTGGTACTAGACTCCTGGTACTAGACTCCTGGTACTAGACTCCTGGTGCTAGACTCCTGGTACTAGACTCCTGGTACTAGACTCCTGGTACTAGACTCCTAGTACTAGACTCCTGGTACTAGACTCCTGGTACTAGACTCCTGGTACTAGACTCCTGGTACTAGACTCCTGGTACTAGACTCCTAGTACTAGACTCCTGGTACTAGACTCCTGGTACTAGACCTCCTGGTACTAGACTCCTGGTGCTAGACTCCTGGTGCTAGACTCCTGGTACTAGACTCCTAATACTAGACTCCTGGTACTAGACTCCTGGTGCTAGACTCCTGGTACTAGACTCCTGGTGCTAGACTCCTGGTACTAGACTCCTATTGCTAGACTCCTGGTGCTAGACTCCTGGTACTAGACTCCTAGTACTAGACTCCTGGTACTAGACTCCTGGTGCTAGACTCCTGGTACTAGACTCCTATTGCTAGACTCCTGGTGCTAGACTCCTGTGCTAGACTCCTGGTACTAGACTCCTGGTACTAGACTCCTGGTGCTAGACTCCTGGTGCTAGACTCCTGGTACTAGACTCCTGGTGCTAGACTCCTGGTGCTAGACTCCTGGTGCTAGACTCCTGGTACTAGACTCCTGGTGCTAGACTCCTGGTACTAGACTCCTGGTGCTAGACTCCTGGTACTAGACTCCTATTGCTAGACTCCTGGTGCTAGACTCCTGGTACTAGACTCCTAGTACTAGACTCCTGGTGCTAGACTCCTGGTGCTAGACTCCTGGTGCTAGACTCCTGGTACTAGACTCCTATTGCTAGACTCCTGGTGCTAGACTCCTGGTACTAGACTCCTGGTGCTAGACTCCTGGTGCTAGACTCCTGGTGCTAGACTCCTGGTACTAGACTCCTGGTGCTAGACTCCTGGTGCTAAACTCCTGGTGCTAGACTCCTGGTGCTAGACTCCTGGTACTAGACTCCTGGTACTAGACTCCTCGTGCTAGACTCCTGGTGCTAGACTCCTGGTACTAGACTCCTGGTGCTAGACTCCTGGAACTAGACTCCTGGTGCTAGACTCCTGGTGCTAGACTCCTGGTACTAGACTCCTGGTGCTAGACTCCTGGTGCTAGACTCCTGGTGCTAGACTCCTGGTACTAGACTCCTGGTGCTAGACTCCTGGTGCTAGACTCCTAGTACTAGGATGGGTTAAAAGCAGAGAACACATGTCACTAGGTCAGAAACAGAGGAGACTGTGAAGTCCGGACCACTTTCTGTCAAAATGTTCTATCAATTAAAGGCAGCTCTTTGTGGAACAGCCTCCCAACTGAGTTACGGGTTGTCCCTCTTTGAACAGTTTTAAAGGTCAACTAAAAGAATGGTTGAGAAACAAACACACGTCAATCACCGCTAGATGCACTTCAACACAGGGGCATCTCCTCTTGCACTTGATGTAGCCCTTGTATCTCCTCCTCTCGTGTCCTAGCTGCTACATTTGGCTGCTCATGCTCTTTCTGCATATCATGTATTTATTTAGCTCTGTATATAAATGTCATGTTCTTAAATGTTGTATGTGAGGGACTACGGATGGAAATAAGCTCAAAGCTAAAATCCGGCATGTTTACGTTTTTAAAGCATTATTTGTTTTAAATGTTCATCAATGTGCTCTGTCCCTCTTCAATGTGCTCTGTCCCTCTTCAATGTGCTCTGTCCCTCTTCAATGTGCTCTGTCCCTCTTCAATGTGCTCTGTCCCTCTTCAATGTGCTCTGTCCCTCTTCAATGTGCACTGTCCCTCGTCAAATAAACAATTACATGAAATGAAAATATTACTTTAAGTGTGAATCTATACGCCTATTGTCTGAATCTGCTTTATGGTTTTTCACTTTCTTTGGTTCATTTGTTCTGTATTCAGCAGGTGAACCTATATGTTCATAAAATAGTGTGTGTGAGCTTAAGTGTGTTGTTAAACTAAAACGGAGTCTTTTCTGTCAGCTCAGATGCAATCAGGTTACATAACTTCCCAACCCTTTACAGGACAACGGCAGCCACTGTCCTTGGTCCTACACATAAAGCCATTCAACCTTGGTAATGTCATGAATAGTGTTGTGCATGCTGCACTGCCCTCAGGTGGTAGGATTTAATGCAGATTTAATGGTTAGTTAGTTAGTTACAATACAATGAACACTACAGTAAAATAGAGTTGATAACAGAAAATAATGTTTATATTTAGACGAAGATAATTACAATCACTATCAATTAGAATAACACAAACCTGTATGTATAAGTGGTTTTAACCCCTCACTAAAGGATGTGTTATTATTCATAAGGATAAATGAATACACAAGAATATTCTTTTTTAAATAAGAATCAAATAATCTATTTAAATTAAAATAATAATAAAAAGGGATAAATGAAAAGGGAAGGATTAAATATGAATGAAATACGAATTAAAAAATAATTAATTAAAATAAGAAAGAATTAATAAAACAAGAATACAAAATAAAATAAGAAAAAATAAGAAAGTTGGAGCTGCCATTTCAAAATAAAAGCGTTGTGTAATGTTTCCCTATCACCGGAAGTGCCTCATTTATTCTGGCTTCGGGTCAGGGCTTTTTATTTTGACAGCCACCATAACCCAGTTGAGATTTAGCCCCGCCCACTTCCTTATAAACGTAACTCTGCGTGATGGCGTCAAATAAAATACAATGTATAATCAAGAATAAAGAAAACAATAAAAAATAATAATATAATAACAAATAATAATAATATATGAAACAAGAAACAAAAATAAAAAAGAATAACAAAATCAAACAAGAATACAAAAATTAATTACAATTAAAATATTAATAAAAAAAATAAATAAGAATGAATCAAAAACACAAGATTAAAACAATAAATAAAAAATAATAATACAAAATAGAACTAAATAGAAAATAAAAAATAATGAAAAAAAATTAATTAGAATTAAATAAGGAATAAAATAAGAATACAAAATAAAATAAGAATGGATGAATAACACAAGAATAAACAATAAATAAAAATTATATATAAATACAAAATAGAAATAGGAAATAAAAAAATTATGAAAAATGATTTAATACAAAATGAAATAGGAATAAAAAATCCCACCTTCGAAGACCTTTACGTTGTTTGCACCCGTCAGTAATGGAGCCACCCTTTCAAAATAAAAGCAACCCCTCTCGCCGGAAGTGTCACCGGGTCAGGGCTTTTATTCTGACAGCCGCCCTACAAAGTACGGAGTGTTTCCTCGCCCGTTAGCTCGACAGTGGTGCTGCTGCTGAGCCTTCTCAGCAGTGTGTGTGTGACAGTGTGTGTGGATGGTGGACTGTTCCCGGTGAGAGAAAAAACCACACACACCACACCACCGACCGACCTACGGGCCGAATTAAAATGCCTCATCGCCGCGTGTAAACGGGCGACACTCGCGCAGGGAGAGATCCAGGCTCCGGGCAGATTAGAGGAAATATAACGGCAGGATGTTGCAAGTTTTAGCTTGTGGCGCCGTAGTTTTCCCGGTCTCTTCTTCGCCTTAAGGAGGCTCCTGCCGTGTGTGTTCAAACACTGGAGCGATGCCGACGTGGTGCTGATCAGCGAGAGGTAAAACCTAGCTAAATTAATGCTTTTATTTGACCTGAAAACCTAAGAAAATACCACCTAACTCCAAGCTAACATGTAGCATTTGACCTTGTTTGGTAGCTTAGCTAGTAACGGTTACCCCCTTAGCTAGCTAATGTGTTATTTTATATGTATGTGACGTCACGTTACTGCTTTTACCGGTATCTATATTCAGTTACAAGCTAAATGAAATGTGTGTGACGTAAATGTAAATGTTTTTTTGGGCTTTAGTGCAAAATGGGCATCTTTACAAGGATGATTTGCAAATACACAACTACATATCCCTGTAGGAACAGATGCATGCTATCAGCTCAAAACTGTACAAAATGACACGCATGAATGAATTAAACAAGAATATCAAAAATCCCATAAAATAAGAAAAAAATGTATAAAACAAGAAATACATTATTTTTTAATAAAAGATGAAAAATAAGAATAAAAAATAAAATAAGATTAAATTAATAATAAAACATATATACAAATATAAGAATAAACCAGAATAAACACAGAATAAAACATAATACAACATAACTATGGTCCCCTGTAGGATCATACACATGCTATAGCTATAAGACTAAAACATAAAGGTATAATCGCACCTTTAGCCTTGATATACATGCTATTAGAAGTTTTATTTCTGTATAGGTGTAATCAATTGATCTGTCTTAGAAATAACATTATTACTAAAAACATATAGTAACAACATGCATGTATGTTTTTATGATAAGTAACCTGGGACATCATTAAAACCCTGCATCCACTAGGGGCCTTGTCCACATCTGAAGGGATATTCCTGTGAAAAACACAAGCTCCATCCATTTATTTTACATATCATGTGACCAATCAAACGTGTTTCATCAGCAGCCTTTTCAGTCATTTGCTCATCTCACGGGTATTGCAAAGTAGTGATAATGAACACAGTTAGTGTGAGTGGGTCAGTGTGACTCTCTCACATGTGCACAGCTCAGTTCAATGCTCATTTGTACGCTGTCACTCCGGCTAATCCTCCTCTGAGCTCCGGTCAGGGTCGACTGCTGAGTTAGCTGTGCGATGGAAAACACTGAACCTGGCTCCTGAATAACGCCGCTACTAATTTACTAATGCTCATCTAACGGAAAATGTTCCTACAAGCGTCCACGCCTCGGGGGATGTCACACACTGCTTGTTCACAACTTAACCAGTCTCTGAAGTCTTCTGTATCAAGCAGGTCCACAGCCTGGGTCACATCAGAGTCTTTGAATTAGCTTGATATGCTGCTTTTTAAATGTACTATCTATTTCATATTGTGGTGAAGTATACTGGCAGCAAACGTCAGTAACTTGGAGCATATGAATGGACGATAGTGTATAGGGTTTGAACATTTACATGACTGTTAGATATCCACTTGAATCAACATTTATCTCAGAAGTAAAAGCATTATATATTTGTTTCTAGAGGACTTGAGAGGGACGGGTCAAATAGGAAGAGGCCAAGATGTAGTACTTTGTCCCTGAAATAGAAACTACTACAAACTCCTAAAGCGATGGATGCTGCACTTCCCATTCATCAATCAATCACTCAATCAAACTTAGTTTATATTGAACATTTCATACACTAAAGGCAACACAAAGCGCTTCATAAACAAATAACAACAACTATGCTAACCCCTCCTTCCCGGGTATAAATAACAAGTAACACATAAAGTGTATATTAGCTTAACAGCACAAACTGTCTGTGCCTTCGTGCGCCTACGACGTACATTAATAAATCAGAAGCCCCGGGATAAGTCTAAATCGACGTACATTTGCATTTTAAATGTTTTTATAGGTGTAAAATTGTTATGCCCCTTTTAACTTGAGGCACGAGGTAAGGGTGAAGTGATGTGTGTTTTCTGTGACGGATTTAAACATTATTTGTCCTTCTATACTTCATGATTTCTAAGGTTCTGCATATACGCTCTCTCATGGTGAAGTGTGTTTCTGCTGTGCCTTTTTAAAGTAGGAAAATGAAGATTATTTCTTCTGCTCGATCATTTGAAATGCAGAATAACCATTAGTTTAAACAACAGACTCAGTTGTTGAGAGGTAGCAAATAAAGCCGTTTCTCCTGATTCATTATATACTGCTCAAATGTAACAGATAGATCAATAAAATATACAGAATACATAAGAATACTCTAAATGACCGATGTACTACAGAAACACATAGATATAGGATGATGTATACAAAACATATTTTAGGTGTTTTAAAAAAAAAGCGATCCTGTGAGGTTGTGTACTTTGTGCAAATTGTTCAGGGTTATAGAAATAAAAAAACATGTGACCGGAAAACTTGAGCTCAAAACAAAATAGTTTAAAGTTCTTTAGAGGATAAAAACTAGGGAAGCTATTTCTATAACTTGTCATGGGACATAATTATAGAGAGGTTGGCGTGAAGAGAAGGCCGTGGCGTTCAGCATTATCACCTGTTTGACTGCAACTAGCACATTTTTGCAATATGTATTACATTTCCTTTTTTTGGGTCAAAGTTTCTCCGCTTTTATCATTTAGTGGCCATCTGAGGGCATCAGCTTGAAATGTACTTAATAGTCTCTTTATCAGGAGGTACTTCCCTAAATGTGCCCTGTGGGTTAGTGCGCTGATCTTGAATCAGAGGTAGCAAGTTCGAGTCCCACTGCAGTCAGCATGTCGTTGTGTCCCTGAGACACTTCACCCCAAAGTGCTCCTGTGGGGGTTGTCCACAGTACTGGATGTATGTTAGTCGCTTTGGATAAAAGCGTCTAACAAGTGTAATGTAATGTAATGTAATGTAATGTAATGTAATGTAATGTAATGTAATGTAATGTAATGTAATGTAAGGTAAGGCCACTGAGCCTGGAAAATAGAGAAGTGGGTAATGAGTAGCAGCAAGGATAATTCATTTGGCTCGGCTCACTAAGAAGAGCCGGCTCCTA
The DNA here is from genome assembly GCA_012861695.1 of Trematomus loennbergii. NCBI lineage: Eukaryota > Metazoa > Chordata > Actinopteri > Perciformes > Nototheniidae > Trematomus > Trematomus loennbergii. The sequence goes on from JAAOOA010002080.1 coordinate 13,811, forward strand.
AACGGCTCTTCATGTTACCACAGTTCACCACGGAGCCTCAGTTTCGCCGCTGCGAGGCTCCGGCGCTCGCAGTTCACGCGCGTGCTCCACTAGCACCACTAGTTTAAATTTCATTTTTGTTTAATTAGTTTGAAAAAGTGTTTCCGCCAGACCAGGGCTGAAAGGGCGTCCACCCCGGGAGCGGGGGGTGTAACGTCACGTCGTGTCACGTGACTTGCATTTTGAATTGAACTGACCCTTTTATAGATACTATCTCTTTACGTATTAGTGAAGGGAATTCCAGCTCTTCTTAGTGAGCCGGATCATTTGGCTCGGCTCACTAAGAAGAGCCGGCTCCTAAACAGCTCTTCATGTTACCACAGTTCACCACGGAGCCTCAGTTTCGCTGCTGCGAGGCTCCGGCGCTCGCAGTTCACGCACGTGCTCCACTAGCACCCCCCGCCAAGGCTCGCCGGCAGTACACTTTCTGTCACAGGAACACGCTTTGCTGGCAGTGAAAATAATCCCACCAGACTCCTTTGCTCCTCCAACAGAGGGGTGTCCTTGTCCTTTTTTCCGTTTCGTCATTTCAAGCGATAAAAACTCACGATCTTCTCTCGAATTATAATTTTTTTGGACGCCCTCGGCTCGAGTTCAGGGCGCTCCGAGCTGAAGAAGGTCGTCAAATGACGGCAAGACGCCCCCCTGGCGGCAACGCTGGTTTAAATACAAAATACATTTAGAAAGGAGTCACATGTTTGGTCATCACATATATACTTATCATTAGTTTAATAATGACATTACTTTTCATATGCAGTTGGATTATCATCACTTCACACGTGGAAGATTTTTATCGTTGTTGATATTTTTTGTAATTTATTTGGATTTGCCTCAGAATGAAAAATATAACTTAAAGTCAATAACATTTAAATGTTATCACCGCCGTACATGCACACGTTACTGCTTTGCACGTCTTTCTAATAATATGTAAATCTATTCATAGCATGGAGCAATAATGGCATCAACGTTACATTTGATGATGAAATCTGAAAAGCTGCAACCAGCTGGTCTTCAACGACATCACGCTCTGCTTCTTATTGATTAAGTGTTTATTTACAAGAAGGAAAGGGAGCGATGCAGTTATCGCTGTAGCTGCATCCGTGGTGATGGAGAGGGTTCCTTCTTGCCATGACATGCACTTTACCCGGTTTCTGCCTCTGCTGTCACTTTTTCTTTTCGCTCTGCTGCAGCGGCAATGCAACTCCACATTACGTAGCCCATTGACTGAAGGAGGCGAGTGGGGAAGAAACGTGTGACAGAACATGAGAGCAATCGGTCCGTGCATTAACCTGAGAGTCTCTATGAAGACGTGGTGAAAGGGAAGCGTGCCCATTTGCAGGTTTCATTTTGTTTTTATAGGTGTCAAATTGTTGTGATGCCCTTTTTTAACTTGAGGCACGAGGCAAGGAAGTTATGTGTCGAGTGATTTAAACATTATCTGTTCTTCTATACTTCAACATTTCTAAGACCTTTACCCTGTTTCTGCCTCTGCTGTCACTTTTCTTTCGCTCTGGTTACGTCGCCCATTCACTGAAGGAGTAATACAGAACATGAGAGCTATTGGTCCGTGCATTAACCCCAAAGGAGTCTCTAGGAAGATGTGAGTCGTAGAGAGAGAGGGAGGCGGAGGGTCTCTAGGAAGATGTGAGTCGTAGAGGGAGGGAGGCGGAGGGTCTCCACCGGCCTGACACAGCAGGAAATAAAGGACAACATAGCTGAAACAAGGCAGAAACGCATTCTTACCCTTTCTCCCCTCCACACGCTCCTCACCCCGTCCACCTCTCATCAGCACAGAGAGAGGGGGGGGGGGGGTTTATTGCCGGACACACAATGAATGGGCTGTGTAAAAATCTGGGTCTTGTGATAAAGTATGCGGCCATAGAAGGCAGCGAGGCGTGGGGGTAAAATGTGTGCGAGTGTGTTTCTGGGGGTTAAAGAGGCCATTTAGGCTTTTCCTGCTCAGGCCTGGGTTTTTTTATAGTTTCATTTTGTAGTTTTTCTAACCAAAAAGGAAAGCCTGCAGTGACGACCGTGTCATGGCTACGACTAACAACGTGCAGAATACTTTCTTTATTCATTGTTTTGGTCTAGTTGATAAATATTCATTCCAGTTTCTCAAAGTCCAAAGTGCTTCTGTGAACACCTCAGTCTGTGACTCTGAACAATGTGGTCTGGAAAACACTTTCAGTTTTACTCCTTTTACTGTAAATGTTGTTCATGAAGCTTTATCCTAAGTTAGATCCTAAGAAACAACGTAGAACCTTTCTTTTTAAAGATAGCTGCAGTTTTATTGCTCCACCTCTCACTTCTCTTTTAACCTCTCCCTCAGCACAGAACAATTCCTAACTGTGGAAGTCAGCGTATGTCCTGCCTCTACTGAAAAGTGGGGAGGCAACTGTTTTAAATAATTATAGACCCATCTCTAAATGATCAGTTCTGGCTAGGTTCTTGAACGCCTAGTGAGTGAACAGGTAAAGGTGTTTCTATGTAAACATGACATCTGTCTAAACATCAGTCAGGCTCAGAAAGCAACATAGCACCATCACTGCCACAATGAAAGTGGTGAATGATGTGGCGAGTCTTTTAGATAATAAGCAGAGTTGTGCAGCTCTATTTATTGACCTTTCCAAAGCGTTTGATACCGTCGATCATCGCATCTTAAAGCAGAGGCTACTCAGTATTGGCTTATCCAGCCATGCAGTGGGTGGTTTGTGAACTACCTCTCTGAAAGGTCCCAATGTGTTCACTTTGATGGGCTGTCTTCTGAGTGGTTAAACATTACTAATGGTGTCCTCAAGGTTCTGTTTAGGTCCACTTTTATTCTCCATCTACATCAATAGTTTAGGTGAAAATGTGGATGAAGCAAGTTTACATTTTATGCGGATGACACCGTGATGTACTGTGCAGGTCCCTCCATTAAGGAGGCTGGTGTTAAATTACAGGCTGTTTTTAACATTATTCAGACTCAGCTCTCTGAACTTAAGGCTCAGTCACTGGTACACGTTTATTTATAAAGCTTTGTTGGGTAAACTCCTGTATTCTATCTGCTCTCTGATAACACAGAGAGTTGCAAGCAGCTATTGTCTGAGATCACATGATGTAGTCTTGTTAGATGAGCCAAGAGCAAGGACTGTCTGAGGTGAGACAGCTCTTATGTGCAGATCCACTTGCTTGGAACAATCTTCAGCAAGAATTGAAACTGAGCAATCTCATTCCTCTGCATGTTTTAAAGCTAGGCTAAATTAAATGCTCGTTGATACTATGGGTACTTGTAAATGTCTAACTATGTAAATGTATCCTGTAAATATAATGTATGATGTCCTTTATTGTTTTATGTCTCATGTGGAACCTATATGCCGCAGGTCTCCCTTGAAAAAGAGATCTATGATCTCAATGGGACCATCTGGTTAAATAAAGGTTTGAGATGAAAGTGTAATCTTTAAGTATATTGTTATGTCAGCCCAATAAAATCCCAAAGATACTTACAGGGGTGTACGGGTGCTGGAAATCCTTGAAAATGCTTGAAATTGTACGAGGTGTTTTCAAGGTTTGAAAAGTGCTTGAATTTTGGGAATGGTGCTTGAATTTGGGATTAAAGTGCTTGAAATTGTAAATGCTTTACTTCGCTTTTAGATTAAAGAAAATAAGAAGTCGGAGCGCGCTTAATTGCTTCGCTTTTACATAAAAACAGCTCCGCTCCGGCCTTCATAATATATATGATATGTTTTATAATGATTGATCATGAAAGTGTTCTCAAAGCTGGTAAAGGTGCAGCTAGTTTGAATGACTTTGTATACTGCAGGGTAGCTTGTGGATTTACTCCAGGTGGAACTAAAGTCTGATTTAACACTTGATTATATTTCACATCATTCATCCACATCTGAGAAGTAACTAAAGGTATTAAATACATGCAGTGGAGGAAAAGTACACCAGTTACCTCTGACTTGTGTTTACTGCCAACCTAAAAGTACCTCAAAAATAGTAATCAATAATATATTGAAAAGTTATTGGCTGATTGTTTTATATTGGCTCAGCCAGGTTATATGGGATGCCCAGTCTACGTACAGATGGGTCTCATTTTGAAATATTAAACTTAGTTTTCTTTTCTAACATTTTAATTTTTCATCCTCATGTAGAATGCTATTACGAAACACACATTTGGTTGTTTATAGCATAAAGAACATCAGATTTAATGTGAGGTAGGGAAATAATCATTTGAGTATAAGTATGTGTATATAAATATGTAATTTACAACAGCTGTAAGATGCTTGAAAAGCTTGAAAATGCACCTTGAAAATGCTTGAAAAGTGCTTGAAAAGTGCTTGAATTTGACTTTGGAAAAGGTGTAAGAACCCTGTATTTAGTTAAATGTGATTAAAATGTCTAATTTGTGAGACAATTTCTGACATCTCCCCCAAAATGTACTTAAACTAGTTATAATCAATATTTGGTGATTACTTAATTAATAGTTGCAGCTCTAGACTGTTTTTTTACATTATTACATTTTATTTAGCTGCACTTTTACCCAAAGTGACTTACAATGAGTAATAACAAGGAGAATAAGCAGATGTCTTCATTTATCCAAACCATTGTAAATTCTGGTGCATTACAAATGGGCTAAACTCTTTAAGTGCATTTATTGTGTTGATTTTAATGAGCCAGTAAGTCTTCTGTTTTCTGGTCCCAGGTCACATGACCTTGACGATGCCGGTGTCATGGCCGCATTCCCATGCAGATCGGTGCGAGTAACGGCAGGTTCAGAGAGGGAACAACGTCACAACAAAAATCTCTTTGTTCTCAATCTTGCCGTTTTGCAACAAGCGATTACCTCGTTAAAAACAGAGAAAGAAAGCAGTCTTTATTGGATTGTGAAACCGGTCTTTATTCGCAGCCGGACTAAAGGTCTTAAGCTTTTCTCGCACTTTGGGGAAGTCTCGGTTCCTACTTACTGAGACTTGACCCGGGAGCTCTGGAAAGGTTGTAGTCGGCGTTTATTCTGTAAAATACAAAATAAAAACCTTCTGTCCTTTTAGACTTCAGATCAGCGATATGGAGAAATCTAATCACAATATTTCTGACCAAATGCTTCGATGTAGTGAAGATGTAGTTGGCTTGACCAATGAGACTTTCACAAAATCATCAGTACTGAGGATTTAAAGGTGGGGGTAGGTAAGAATGGAGAAACCACATGACCAATGAGGGCACCAGATAAGTTTGTGCACAGATGGAAGGCTGACAGGCAGGTAGGCCATCCAGTTATTTTAGCCGGGCCGGCTCAGATGATTGGTCGTGCTTTTTACAGCGCCAGACTTCCACAGATGATATTTTTGTATTATTTATTGTCAAAGCATTTAATGTATTCATTGCTATCAGGATGTTAAGAGCATTCTATGGAATATAACAAGTGTTTCTGAAGTGAATTACCTACCCCACCTTTAAAGGCTAGTGGTAAATAATCCAAGTCTGTTAAATTCAGAATAGTACATCAGTTAACCCTAAATCAGCCTTTAAAACCTGGAAAAAGGAAACCCTTACCATATTACTTTATCCATAGTCTAATTCAAAATCTAGGCTTGTCTCTCACGATATATCGATATTGCATAGATATAGCACCAAGCCCTACTTCAGATGCTTTTATTTATTGGATCATCATGCTACTGCCAGTGTTGGTGTGTTGCGTAGACTGTATTTTGGATCAGGTGTGAATGTGCTTGGGTCTGAGGAATCTGATCTCCTTATAGGCCCTTTAGTGATTAGGTTTCCTATGGTTCAATCTATGAACCTCACCCAATTATAGCCATCTTACTAGAGATGCACGGTTTGGGAAAAAGGTCTAATTCCAATTACTTTGACTGATATTGCATTTGCCATTATGAGTTGTGATATTTGAGAAGATTGCCATTGTTAAACATAATTAATAATATCACTGGCAAACATATTAAAATATCATGATTTGAGAGGATCTGTACCAAGCAAGGATGTTTTTTATTATGACTGTAGAAAGCGATTTGAAGGCCGGGACTATAGGAACCTCTAAAAGACTTTATTCAGATATTTTCACATATATTCATTTTATTGTGCTTACTGCTATTTGATATTGCACTAGTCCATATTGCGATATTGATTAAGTTACGATTAATTGTGCAGCATCTATACCTGCTACCATTAAAGATCTAGAAATGTACCATGTGTCTTTGACAGGACCTTGAAGTCAACATCTCTCAAGAAGCACAATCGTTGCTGAGTGTATTTCATGGCAGTCTATTTCTTACATTATGAAATACGATGGAAACACTCATTTGTATCAACGGGAAGATTATCAAGGCTTCGTCCCCCTGGGGAGCATAAACTGGACATTTTGGACACCTTAATGACATTAGTTGTTTTCTGGACACCATGCAATGGTCAAGGGGTTTATTAGGAATCATCCACTGAGGACAGTTAATGTCTAATCCAGATATCAAGACAGTCCAACCTGTGCTTCGTGACATATCTTATCAACAGGCTCGAACAGCTGACTGAACACTTTGCAAAACAGAGCACAATCTTTATCAATGATTATATTTCTGACTTTTAAACCTTCAGACCCCATGACTCCTATATGATCTGTTTGGGGAATATATGAAGATATGATCATTCCTGGTTTTAAAGTGAATTAGAAGTCCTCAGATCCAATATGTGTCCTCTCCTAAAACGGTATTAATCCAAAACAAAGGCCTACGAACCACAAAAGTTTGTTTAAATTCAAAAGAGCTTTCTTTCTGGCCCACACAAGCCTCTCATCCATAACCATTACCTGAGTGGCACTGGATGCATTTCTTTCTAGGTAACCTTTGTTATGGCGCTTTTCCACTGCAGCACGTAGCACGGGCCAAACCCGGCAGTCCACTCGGGGTAGTTCCTCAGGGCTACTTTTTCACCTTTTTTCAGGCCCTCCAAATATATAGTGCTAGGTCCTGCAGTGGGAAAGCGCCATAAGTCTCCATTCATTGCTGTAGGTGGAGATCAGTAGGTGGAGAATGTAAACCAGCTTGAAACTGTGGCGTTGTTAAAGAGCTGACTGTCCATTATGGCTGCAGTGAGTGTTGGGGAATAAATGACATGTTTTCTGATTCAAAAGCAGCTTACTGTCACTGCTGCCGAGTTGGAGGACGGCCAGGAAAAAAGCGGCCATTCATACTTTGAACAAATTGGTGATATAATCCAACTTCCTGTTTGAAATGGACAGAAATTAACTCAATTAGAAAAAGAAAATCTGTCAGCGTCTCTTTGGCTGAAAGCTGAACATTCATCACGTTTGTCGTTACCGTCAGGGAGGGTTTTAGTGTACGAGTTGTAAGAACACTATTATGTTTGCCAGATGGATGCCACCGTACACAGTGACACTTCAAATAGAGTCGCACCAAGTTCTCCTATGACAAGTCTGTTTATAGACGAGGAAAGATGAGGCCAAGCTAATCTCATGATGGTACTGAACTTGTAGGTCAGGGTACCAGACGCTAGAGTTATTCAAATCTTTGTCGTATCAATCACAAAGGGAACTCAATTTACAAGACATTTGTTTTGTGAGGCTGTACCTGGGCACAGAGGTGCTTTGAGCTGAAGCTAACGAGACAATGTTTTAAACAAATAGAAAGTCATGTATTAAGTGTTAAGGAATAATTCTTCTAGATATCTAACCTTTTACTCTGACATGTGTTATCTCCTTTAAGGAAAGGCCTTGGTGCCATATGTGTTGTTGTCACCAGTGTGAGACCGGTCAACTTGTCTGGCACGAAGGGTAATTGTTGTGAGAACACTGAGGCACTTCTTTATCGGTGTTTGTGGACTCTAGGATGTGAAATCTTTGAGGCCATGAGCGTCGGACGCAGGTGATTCAGTGTTTAGTCTACTCCTTCAGAGATGTGATTTCTCTCTGTGAACCAGTTCAAAGGTCTAGCATAGAGAGAGGTTCTTCAGAATTGACGTGGCAACTCTACCGTGTGGTCAGAACCTCTGACTCTTTGACTTGTGATGTGAATCCTCCGGCCGAATACTCTGAATAAACCCATCAGTGTTTGACATCAAAGCTCCAACTCTCACCGTGTCTCCTTCCTGAGTCGGTGACTCCATGCATTACTACACAGAAGTTTCCTCCACATTAAGATTATATACACAGAACATGTTGTTGACGTTGGGTACACAGGTACATGCACAAAGTAAGAAAAGCAAAAGATGGTGTTTCGAATAATATATTTGTTAAAAACACAGTTTCAAATAAAAATAAAATCAAGTTTTATTTTTATAGCACAGTTTTAAACGTGAAGTGCTGTACATATAATAAAAATACCCTACAGTAAAGACACTTTACAGACCCTCTGTCCTCAGACCCTCTGTCCTCAGACCCTCTGTCCTCAGACCCTCTGTGCTCAGACCCTCTGTCCTTAGACCCTCTGTCCTTAGACCCTCTGTCCTCAGACCCTCTGTCCTCAGACCCTCTGTCCTCAGACCCTCTGTCCTCAGACCCTCTGTGCTTAGACCCTCTGTCCTTAGACCCTCTGTCCTCAGACCCTCTGTCCTTAGACCCTCTGTCCTCAGACCCTCTGTCCTCAGACCCTCTGTCCTCAGACCCTCGGTCCTCAGACCCTCGGTCCTCAGACCCTCTGTCCTCAGACCCTCTGTCCTCAGACCCTCTGTCCTCAGACCCTCTGTCCTCAGACCCTCTGTCCTCAGACCCTCTGTCCTCAGACCCTCTGTGCTTAGACCCTCTGTCCTTAGACCCTCTGTCCTCAGACCCTCTGTCCTCAGACCCTCTGTCCTTAGACCCTCTGTCCTCAGACCCTCTGTCCTCAGACCCTCTGTCCTCAGACCCTCGGTCCTCAGACCCTCTGTCCTCAGACCCTCTGTCCTCAGACCCTCTGTCCTCAGACCCTCTGTCCTCAGACCCTCTGTGCTTAGACCCTCTGTCCTCAGACCCTCTGTGCTTAGACCCTCTGTGCTCAGACCCTCTGTCCTTAGACCCTCTGTCCTCAGACCCTCTGTCCTTAGACCCTCTGTCCTTAGACCCTCTGTCCTTAGACCCTCTGTCCTTAGACCCTCTGTCCTTAGACCCTCTGTCCTCAGACCCTCTGTCCTCAGACCCTCTGTCCTCAGACCCTCTGTCCTTAGACCCTCTGTCCTTAGACCCTCTGTCCTCAGACCCTCTGTCCTTAGACCCTCTGTCCTTAGACCCTCACATCGTACAAGGAAACACTTCCAGAGAGAAACCCACAGTTTAAAGGAACATGGGAGAAACCTCAGGGAGAGCAACAGAGGAGGGGTCCCTCTCCCAGGACGGACAGACGTGCAATAGATGCTGTGTGTACATCTAAGAGAGAATACATTTACAACGTAGGTAGACCAAATGTTTGAAAGTGCATGAGTCTATAATAAGAAGATGAATCCACGAAGATGTCAACAACAATCCTGTGGGAGCCATCAGAGAAGTAGCATGACGAGACCCAGGCAGGACCACAGAGACAGGTTCAGCCACGACCCGAAGTCCACGACTTAATCCAGAACTCAGGATAGAGGATCCAGAACTCAGGATAGAGGATCCAGGGCACAGGATAGAGGATCCAGGGCACAGGATGAGGATCCAGGGCACAGGATAGAGGATCCAGGGCACAGGATAGAGGATCCAGGGCACAGGATAGAGGATCCAGGGCACAGGATAGAGGATCCAGGGCACAGGACCACAGCAAGAGATCAGCCTCCACTCAGGAACAAAAACAAGAACATTTGGGGGAGGCTGGGTGAATCGTTTGTTTTGGTTGCATTCTTAGGCGTAATGTTGTTTTGGAAGAGGTGCCATATGACTGTTCTTGGGAGAAGTGTCACTCGTCTAATTTTGAATGTTAAATGTTCCTATAAATCAAATTAACTGTACAAAAAATATAATATTTATCTGTTACCTTTTTGAAATATATCAAATATACATCCACACACAACTGTTGACAACAGGGGTACACAAAGTAAAAAAGGTGATATTTTAAATAAAACATTGGTTAAATACAGAGTTGGTTTTGGTTGCCATCTTGCTCCTAATGTTTGTAATGGTGGTGCTATATTGCTGTTATGCATAATGTGAAATACTCCCATAAATACAATTATCTGTTCAAAAAAACACTGTATATTTTACCTTTGAAATGTATAAAAATGTTGATGTTAATCTGGCATAAACCGTTTTAGCTTAGCTTGTTAGCATGCCTGCATTGCCATGGCTAGTTAAAAACACAAGCCATACATTTTTTAAATCAGATTTCTAGAGTGTGCTTGTTTGTATTTGCTGACGTTTAAAAAACACTCTCTTTGTTTGTGTCTCTCTCAGGCTCGTGTCCTCCATCCATGCCGTTATGGCGACCACGGCGGGAGTCATCGTGGTGTCGTCATGCCGAGGCAGCGTCATTAGTGACAGGTCGGACTAACTTTCATTCATCCTGTTAGAAACATATCCCTGGTCCCCGGCTTGAGCTTCAATCTCAGGATCCATGTATCTGTGATCCTCTCCAGAATGGAAGGAGTCATCACATACAGAGCATCAACTAGTTCCTGAACAGTGTCCTTCACATGCTGATATCCAAGAGAGGAGTTACACAGTCACAAGATGGAGGAATAGAAAGCAGTACATCCTGTCACGTACAAAATTCTCAAAATTCTGACTTTTTCTCAAAATCCGAACTTTTTCTCAAAATTCTGACTTTTCCTCAAAAATCAGACTTTTTCTCAAAAATCAGACTTTTTCTCAAAAATCAGACTTTTTCTCAACATTTTGACTTTTTCTCAAAATCCCCCAAAAATCGGACTTTTTCAAAAAATCACAAAATTCAGATTTTTTTCTCAAAATCCCCCAAAAATCTGAGTTTTTCTCAAAATCTCCACATTCTGACTTTAAAAAAAAAAAATCTGCCTTTTTTTCTCAAAAATAAAAAAAATCTGACTTTTTCTCAAAATTCGGACTTTTTCTCAACATCTCAAAAATGAATGACTTAAAAATGTTAATAATCCCTGGTCCCCGGCTTGATCTTCAATCTCAGGATCCATGTATTTGTGATCCTCTCCAGAATGGAAGTAGTCATCACATACAGAGCATCAACTAGTTCCTGAACAGTGTCCTTCACATGCTGATATCCAAGAGAGGGAGTTACACAGTCACAAGATGGAGGAATAGAAAGCAGTATTCAATGTTTACTTCAGATTAGCTCCACGTCAGAAATGAGCATGCTTGTCATATGTCTATCTCCATAGAGGCTGAATCATCATGTTAATCACATAGCTATCATATGCCTCAAACAGTCCTGATGCTCTTCTAGGTAATCATACATCCTGTCATGTGCACAGCTACAGTTGGGATACCTTTGTTATCATGTTGCTCTGATATTAGAAGAGGACATTCAGTATTTTCCCAACAAGGACATTTCACACCTCTCTCTGCATCTCATTGTTTCCCCACACTCAATCATTACTTTGTACCTGCACCCATCAAGGCCAACACACAAGGCTGACTTTAATAAGATAAGATAAAAAGATTAGAAATATGTAGGGGAAGGGACTTTCTTCTGCGGATGAACCCACAGCATCAAAATGTCCAAATTGACCAATCAGAATCGAGTTTTAAAGCCATATAATAAATGGCTTTAAGAATATTGTTTGATATAATTTTCATTATTTCACGTAAATGCATTAAATGAATGTCGCAAGAAAAGAAACAAATACTTATAGTTCTGTTGCATGGACAAGGTGCATACTCCCTCCCTGGATCAATAATCTATCTATCTATGAACAGCCAATCATAGCCCTTGATGAAGCGTGCAACAATATGTTTAGTTGTACCTTTCAACATGTAACACAACAGAAACAATGTGGATTGGTAAATGATCAAGAAATGTACGAGTAGCAAAAGAAAAGGCTCCAAGTATTTTAGTATTTATTTGTTTTTGAAAGGCTGAGCGATAACAGAACATTGTGTATCTAAACTAAGCAGGAGAACAGCCCAGACCAAGTGTGGGAACACACTCCATTGTTTGCAGCAGCCTCGTCTGTACAGTATAATGGCTGCACTGTACGCTGGAAACAATGGTTACCAGTGTACCTACACTAAGATGATCCAGGTTTAGACTGCCCTTAATACCCTTGAAGAAAAAACACTTGTACTGCAGTGCTATATCTGTACGAGAGTTGCACTGATTACAGCGGGACTATCTTCAGATACGACTGAACCGCTTTATATCACACGTAGGTCAAAGGGCTTTACCCCATGAGACATGCTCAATGTCCATTAACAATCTACCGCAGCAGGGGCTCAGTGCTCAAGCTATTTCATGAAACACTTTACATTTACCGCTAAAAATATATATTTTTCCTGAGTTTTTTTATTTCAACCAAGAGCCTCATCAGCCGCCTGATGGGAGGTTAATGTTACATTACATTACATTACATTACGTTACATTACATCACATTACATCACATTACATCACATTACATTACATTACATTACGTTACATTACATCACATTACATCACGTTACATTACATTACGGTACATTACGTTACGTTACATTACATTACGTTACATTACATCACGTTACATTACGTTACGTTACATTACGTTACGTTACGTTGCGTTACATTACGTTACATTACGTTACATTACGTTACATTACATTACGTTACATTACGTTACGTTACATTACGTTACATCACGTTACGTCACATTACGTTACATTACGTTACATTACGTTACGTTACGTTACATTACATTACATTACATTACATTACATTACATTACTTTACATTATTCATTACATGTCACTTGTTAGAGGCTTTTATCCAAAGGGACTTACATACAATACTGTGGACAATCCCCACAGGAGCACTTTGGGGTGAAGTGTCTCAGGGACACAACGACATGCTGACTGCAGTGGGGTTTGAACCTGTAACCCCCTGATCCGAGCACCAACGCACAACCCACTGCGCCACACGCCTCCACCAGTTAGCATAGCTTTAGCTTCCCCATGCAGTTTAGGCAAGTGTTATGCTAACCTAATGCTAGCGAAGAAAAAACACAATTTCTTTATCTCAACAAAAATATATATCCTCCATTTCCTTTTTAAAATACAGTCTTTTCTTTCCAACCCAGCTCCACATCAGCCACCTGGCAGAAGGTTCATGTTAGCATAGCATTAGCTTCCCCGTGCAGTTTGTGGAAGTGTTACGTTATTGTCATTTTTGCAAAGAAAAACATATTGTACCGCTGTGTCGTTCAAAGAGTTGCTTTACTGATTACACATTCACTATCTCAAGACTATTTATGATTGTACCTCTTAACATCACAGATAAGCCACAGAGCTTTACCCATAACACATGGTCAATGTCCATCGGAAGATCAGCACATTGGGCCTCAATGCTTGAGCAATTGTTATGTCATCTACACAAATGCATATATCCTCCATTTCTTCTATTTAAGTCGAGCCTTTTCTTTTCAATCAAGCTCCACATCAGCCACCTGGCAAGAGGTTATTGTTAGCATAGCGTTAGCTTCCCTGGTGACGTCTAGGGAAGTGTTACGCTAGGCTAATGCTAGCGTATTAATCCTCCTGAGTCAGCAGGAAGGCCCAGTTTCAGGGCTGCTAATCTCCGCCGCCCCTCCCTTCACCCACAGATTAATCCCTTCACAACGCTGCTCAGTTCTGCCGTCCTGTGACATGCACACGGCCCGGAGCTTAGGAGACACATGCTCCCAAAGCAGACCCATGCACGCTCTGCTCCATCACAATCTGTCCCTTTATTTAGCCGTCATGCTTCTTTTCCAGTGGGGAACCTCCAGTAGTGAGGAAGAACTGTGTTTTGAACGGCTGAGAGAGCAGGCTAATGCCCATGTGTTCAAGATTCAAGATGTCATGTGTACATAGCTACAGTTTAGATATTTCAATTAAAATAGTTAAAATAGTGAAAGTAAATACAAATCAAATAGAATAGAAATAGTTCAAGGAGAGTCTATATACAAGTCATTGGAATATGATATATTAGATAAATAATTTGTTGGTTGCAAACAGATGAAAGTTATGGATGTTCTTTCAGTCTTCTGCAGTGGGGAAACCTCCACTACCGAGGACTGTACTTTGAACAGCTGAGAGAGCCGGGTCATGCCCATATGTTGAGTGCATATTCTACCTCATGCTAACAGAAGGATCCTTTTAATATTCTCATCACTGAACGGCTCCTGACTAAAACCATGAGGCCTTCAAAACGGAGGATAGATAGATAGATACTTACTTTATTAATCCCAAATTGGGAAATTATTTTGTTACAGAACCAGTGTGCTCAACATTAAAATAAAAATACTTAAAAAGTGGAAAAGAGTTAACAATTAAAAATGAAAAATAGTATATAAAATATTCTGGATAATTAAAATGTTCTTTTTAAAAAGGTCAAAAATACTGCAGTAGCAGGCTTATAATATACCGTATGTACATATGGTGGTATATCATTTACAGATATACAGAAGAATTGTGATCTCTTAATGAAGAATCTGGATTTATAACTATTTGGGCCTCTCTCTTGCGGCCATTGTTTCTCAAACGCTTCTTCTGTGATGATCGGACGCTGAATCATCTCCAGAAACATGAGCTCAACCACATCACAAATTACAGGCCGTCTTCCTGGGGGAAATATGACTAACTGTAGGCGCTAAGAGATTGCTTTCAACATATTGAAAGGAGGCGTGTGGCGCAGTGGATAGAGCCTTGGTCTGGGGGTCAGATGGTCACAGGTTCAAACCCCACTGCAGTCAGCATGTCGTTGTGTCCCTGAGACACTTCACCCCAAAGTGCTCCTGTGGGGATTGTCCACAGTATTGAGTATGTAAGTCGCTTTGGATAAAAGCGTCTAACATGTAACATGTAATGTGATGTAATGTAATATTGGGTGCACCAATAAAGGCCTTTAATAATATTGATAAATTAGAGTTTTAAATATTAACATTTTAAAAGGATCTCTTCATTTCATTTTTACCCGAGACACTTTTCCTGTTGTAACATGAGCCTTGTCATTGTTTTTAAACTACCTCAAGCATACTGTATCTTTTAACACATTTAATACAACAACCAACGTATATGAAAAGACTTATACTAGTATATCGTTGATGAGTTCATTTTCTGACACATTAGCTTGTTTTATTTCGGTCCAACTTTTAGCTTTTAAGTGGTTTAGATATTCTGGATCCATTTATCTTCAGACGGCTTGTTTTTTCCAGTCCCTTGACTTTTGTCCCTTTTTCTATTCCCCTGATCCTCTTGCGCAACAGTCTGTTATTGCAAATAATGCCGCTGGAATGCCCAAATGGACCAATCAGAATCGAGTATTCAACTAAGTGGCGTAACAGAATATCACATCTGAAATGTAACATTAGAGAGGTGTATAGATGTTTCTCTGTGTGTTTAAAAAGGCAGTCCCTTTGCCCTGAATACTGTCTTTAAATGGACAGAGCGTTGTTGTGCCTTTCTGCTCTTAATCTGCACCGACCTTTAAGAGCTGAAGATCCAATGAGGGGTCAGAGGTCAGTAGATCCAATGAGGGGTCAGAGGTCAGTAGATCCAATGAGGGGTCAGAGGTCAGTAGATCCAATGAGGGGTCAGAGGTCAGTAGCTCAGCTCCGCCCTGCAGCTTCATGCCATGCTGTCCACATAATTAACCTGTGTGTGTGTGTGTGTGTGGTGTGTGTGTGTGTGTGTGTGTGTGTGTGTGTGTGTGTGTGTGTGTGTGGTGTGTGTGTGTGTGTGTGTGTGTGTGTGTGTGTGGGTGTGTGTGTGTGTGTGTGTGGTGTGTGTGTGTGGTGTGTGTTGTGTGTGTGGTGGTGTGTGTTGTGTGTGTGTGTGTGTGTGTGTGTGGTGTGTGTGTGTGTGGTGTGTGTGTGTGTGTGTGTGTTGTGTGTGTGTGTTGTGTGTGTGTGTGGTGTGTGTGTGTGTGTGTGGTGTGTGTGTGTGTGTGTGTGTGTGCTATAAAGGAACTACAGCACGGTCACATGACTTCACGTCACCACCGCTAAGCTAAAGGTGGCTAATGTTGGGCTATAAAGGAACTAGAGCACGGTCACATGACTTCACGTCACCACCGCTAAGCTAAAGGTGGCTAATGTTGGGCTATAAAGGAACTAGAGCACGGTCACATGACTTCACTTCACCACCGCTAAGCTAAAGGTGGCTAATGTTGGGCTATAAAGGAACTAGAGCACGGTCACATGACTTCACGTCACCACCGCTAAGCTAAAGGAGGCTAATGTTGGGCTATAAAGGAACTAGAGCACGGTCACATGACTTCACGTCACCACCGCTAAGCTAAAGGAGGCTAATGTTGGGCTATAAAGGAACTACAGCACGGTCACATGACTTCACGTCACCACCGCTAAGCTAAAGGTGGCTAATGTTGGGCTATAAAAGAACTACAGCACGGTCACATGACTTCACGTCACCACCGCTAAGCTAAAGGTGGCTAATGTTGGGCTATAAAGGAACTACAGCACGGTCACATGACTTCACGTCACCACCGCTAAGCTAAAGGTGGCTAATGTTGGGCTATAAAAGAACTACAGCACGGTCACATGACTTCACGTCACCACCGCTAAGCTAAAGGTGGCTAATGTTGGGCTATAAAGGAACTACAGCACGGTCACATGACTTCACGTCACCACCGCTAAGCTAAAGGTGGCTAATGTTGGGCTATAAAGGAACTACAGCACGGTCACATGACTTCACGTCACCACCGCTAAGCTAAAGGTGGCTAATGTTGGGCTATAAAAGAACTACAGCACGGTCACATGACTTCACGTCACCACCGCTAAGCTAAAGGAGGCTAATGTTGGGCTATAAAGGAACTACAGCACGGTCACATGACTTCACGTCACCACCGCTAAGCTAAAGGCGGCTAATGTTGTGCGTGATGACTTTGAGTAGTCGCATTTAGACACTTGATAGCAACTAAATGACCAAATATTGCATTTCCTGTAATTTGCTCTTGTCCATATTCTGTCCTAATTAACCTGTATTGGTCTTTTTGTTTTTCCTCAGGCACTGGCTGGCCACCTACTTTGTCATCTGGTTCGGTGTCCCCTACATGGCGTACGACATCTTCGCCATGTACCTCAGTCACTATCACCGCTTCCGCGTCAAAGGGCACGAGGACTACAAGCGCCATTCGCTGAGGACGATAAGCACCTTCGTGCGCAGAGAGTTCCTGCTGGTGTTGCATCACATCGCCCTGCTAACCATCCTGCTGCCCGTCACGCTGGTGAGGGAATAGGTTTTTATTTTTTAAACCTATTCTTTATTAGTTATTTTCTCACATTCCCCTTTACATCCATAGCACTCCTATAGAGAGGTGCAGGGATGACGTATTTACCCGGAAGTAAGCTGTGCATGGGTTCCCTCGACAAAAAGAGCAATGGGATTTCTCCATAGGATTTTGGAAATAGCTCGAAATAATGTCTGTGGAAAACGAACCTGTTTGATAAATGCACGTTTTGTTCAGCCGGATCATCTCCACATGTCTATCCTACTTTCATAATTTTCTAATCATAAATCTAATCGCCAGAAGCAAAATGCTAACCTTATGCTATAAAAAGAATTACAGCGGAGTCCAGCAGCACGACTTCAACGTCACGCCAACTTCAGATCCATATTCAAACACACAGATTCTAAATGGTACGAGTTGAAGCGTTTGTTTGAACACTTTGCAGGAGGCAGGGACTTGCTTTCAAGCAGAACAGGGCTAACTAACTTAGAGGAGTGTTTACGTGTTCGGCGTAATGACGTACAACGTCCTCCACGACTTCTGTAGTCCTATTCAGCCACTTGGTAACAACCATCGTTTTTCAGACACGTCAACTCTTCAGAAATCACCAGAGGGGTCACTGCTGATGGATTTAATGTCCTAGAACAAAACGTGACCCGTCTCTTCAAAGCGTCTCAACCACAGACCATATTTTCCAAAATCCTATGGAGAGATCCCATTGGCTCTGAGACGAGGGAACAGGAAGTGGTCAAATGCTGACTCACTTCCGGGTTTTAGGACTCGTCACTGCACCACTCTCTGGGTGTTTCTCAATCTGGAGTACGCTTGCTTGGTAGCACATGTCTGCTGAGCATCTTGCTTCAGAAGCGAGGCAAGAATCCTTCCTGGCATTTGGAAAACAAAGAGTGGAACAGGCTAGCAAGTGTGCGTCATATGAGAGGCCCCGCCTCTTACATCTTCCGCCACAGATTTGGGGAAATTGGTCCGTGCGCAAAGCATTGTGGGGATTTTAAGACCGCGGAGTCTACTCATGTGCAGCCTCGATATTTCTCCAAACGGAGTACGCCGGGCTCGGTAGATTTCCAAGTATGCTGGAGATTGGAACAGTACTTCGGCGGCACTCGATGACGTAGTATGCTTGAAATAGTGGCTCTGAAGCAGCTTTACTCGACATTGAGAAACACCCTATATCAAGCCCCCAGGAAGTGTGCCGGACTCTGATGAAAATATTCGTTGTGTCCAAACGGCGGTACTGCAACTTCCGTATCAGTCCGTGACGTCACTGGGCCCAGAAAGACTTTTCCCATTGACTAACATGGAGAAAGAGACATCTGTGAATCAGCGGATACTAAATAACTACCCAGAATGCACTCTGTTATAGCCCTTATTAGAATCATTCGGTCCTTAAAGTTGTAAAAGCCGAATCTAGATTTATTTTCTGTCTCCATTCATTCTACCGAGCCGAGAGTGGGAGCTCAGGAGGCGGGGCTTAAGGGGCGCATGCTCTGTGAGCGCACATACGGGTTCTTCTGCTCTGACAGCTAGGCATGCTGGGTAATCTGTGACGTTTCGCTCTCTCAAAAGTTGGGCCATTTTGTCCTCATGCGCCAATGAGCAGCTCTCATAGGACAGAACGAGACCCCGCCTCCCACGCTGTGTCCAGTTCTTATTAAACATCCATGCTCTGTTTAGATGAGCAGTTTCTTTAGAGGGGGTCCCAACATGTAGAAGGTCTCAAATCCAAGAAATTCAACATGAGAATATGAAAAACTAAACCTATAGAGATCAAATCAATATTAACACTGAGAACGTAAATAACAAAAATAAAAGATGGGTTATGTATAAGGTCATCCTCCATATTACATAATACAGTCCAATATACTTAGTAGGGAGAATGTCCACAGACCACAACATTTAAAAAATGAGGGAATAGGTTTTAATGATTCAATTAATATAAGAATAATATCCGTCAAATAGATGGAAGATTTTAGTTTTTAAATGCATAAGAAACATATCTGTCAGACATGAACCCATTGAGTGCATCTCCAAGTGCCGTGCCACATTCTGGATTTTAAAGTTGTTCTAAGAAGAACTTTTTGAATGTCTTTAAATTATCAGTTAATATTTAATACACATTTAAGGAGGAGATTGATTAAACGAGGTGTTGTAGTGCATTGTTTTCAAGACTGCATTATCTCCTCATGATTACTTGAGTGGCAACAATAAACCAGGCATGATGATCACTCTCATTGATTACCAATCAAGTCTCTGAGAGCTGGATCTCAGAGAAAGGCCTGCTGATGGAAATGAAACGTAGAAAGGAGTTTTGATGGGTATCGAAAAAACTGTACAAATTTGGTACCGTGTTCCTGATTGGTCTGTACCCAAATACTGATAAGCTGTTTCAAACACCCTTTAAATGTGAAGCTGTGCTAACAAAGTGGCTGCTAACGTTAGCATTAAACCTTAGAGCCTCCAATCTCCGACAATTCACATTTTTTATAAACAAAAAACTGTTGAATGATGAAGTGATTATAATTTTGGTGGTGGGCTAACTAATACAGGAGACATCCCAAATACATCGACTCTATATAAACCTTAGTAAACACTTCCAAGTCAACCATACATTTGTATAGCACATTTAAAAAACGATTCTTAAATTCTTCACACTCTGACCCGATGAATGCACTCTTCCAAGACAGCAGACGTATCGCCTGCAAAGGCACTAATGCACTGGAAACAGGACAAAGAGAGTTAAAGGCTTAATGCTGGGATGCAAGTGTTGGTTGAATGTGTCGAGGAACAGAAAGGCCCAAACTAAAGGATCTCGATGTACAATAAGTCACGGAAAAACAATTTGAATAGATGAATGTAAAGTCAGTCTTTAAGTGATGGCAGAGGTACTGTGGTCCACGAGGAGCTTTAGTGCAGGTATGAAGGCCAAATTGGAAACCTGCTGAACCGTTAAACCGGAGTTCACTGTGAACACAGTTTGAAGTAAAGCGTGTGATGAAGTTCATTAAAGAGTAAATAGAGGTCTAATGGAAATCTGATGATTCCAGTGTTGGGTCAGAAAATGCTCCACTTGATATCATACTGGTCGTATTCAGAGCCTTCTGGTTTCTTCATGAAAAATACACTTTATGATATGTTCGTTTGGGACATTTCTCCATTCTGTCCTCAATTGCACTTTTGAATATTGCACTAGTCCAAGTTGTAGTTTCAATAAAGTTATGACAAAAAGAGTCCTCTCCTGCTGATGTTCAGGTGTATATCAGTATGTAGTGTCTCTACTTTAAAGAGTCCTCTCCTGCTGATGTTCAGGTGTATATCAGTATGTAGTGTCTCTACTTTAAAGAGTCCTCTCCTGCTGATGTTCAGGTGTATATCAGTATGTAGTGTCTCTACTTTAAAGAGTCCTCTCCTGCTGATGTTCAGGTGTATATCAGTATGTAGTGTCTCTACTTTAAAGAGTCCTCTCCTGCTGATGTTCAGGTGTATATCGGTATGTAGTGTCTCTACTTTAAAGAGTCCTCTCCTGCTGATGTTCAGGTGTATATCAGTATGTAGTGTCTCTACTTTAAAGAGTCCTCTCCTGCTGATGTTCAGGTGTATATCAGTATGTAGTGTCTCTACTTTAAAGAGTCCTCTCCTGCTGATGTTCAGGTGTATATCAGTATGTAGTGTCTCTACTTTAAAGAGTCCTCTCTTGCTGATGTTCAGGTGTATATCAGTATGTAGTGTCTCTACTTTAAAGAGTCCTCTCCTGCTGATGTTCAGGTGTATATCAGTATGTAGTGTCTCTACTTTAAAGAGTCCTCTCCTATATTAATCCTTGGGGTAGTATATCCACTCTCCAGTGAATGCTCCATCCTGTGTTCACTGACTGAACTGCATGTTACATTAAACTTGTGCAGATCAAATAAAAACAAACCAAATAAATGATGGCTCCAACACTTAGTGTATGCAGCGTAGAGTTCCCAGGAGCCACTCTCCTCTCCTCTCATGTCTCAGGTGAGCAGGCCAGGTGCAGCTGAAACCCGGCCCTTTTGTTTGCAGTGGCAATATGAGATCACATTACCCTTCATTATTCAGCTGCAGTCATCTTCCCTCGTCTCTAAACTCACCGCCCCGCCCTCCCACTCTCCTCTTGTTCGCACATGAGATCCTGATCGCCCTGTCGGTGTTCTATTTCATTAAAGAAACACATAATCCTGCTTATTATACGTTCTGAATAAACCAATGACTTCACTCACTATAATGATGACCTTATTGATCTAAAAATGATCGTACTGCTTCCGTTAAAGTGCAGAAGCATTTGCGGTCTTCTTCTGCTGTTCCCTTTAGTGTTTACTTCCTGTCTGTCTTCTTCTGCTGTTCCCTTTAGTGTTTACTTCCCGTCTGTCTTCTTCTGCTGTTCCCTTTAGTGTTTACTTCCCGTCTGTCTTCTGCTGTTCCCTTTAGTGTTTACTTCCTGTCTGTCTTCTTCTGCTGTTCCCTTTAGTGTTTACTTCCGTCTGTCTTCTTCTGCTGTTCCCTTTAGTGTTTACTTCATGTCTGTCTTCTTCTGCTGTTCCCTTTATTGTTTACTTCCAGTCTGTCTTCTTCTGCTGTTCCCTTTAGTGTTTACTTCCTGTCTGTCTTCTTCTGCTGTTCCCTTTAGTGTTTACTTCCCGTCTGTCTTCTTCTGCTGTTCCCTTTAGTGTTTACTTTCTGTCTGTCTCTTCTGCTGTTCCCTTTAGTGTTTACTTCCGTCTGTCTTCTTCTGCTGTTCCCTTTAGTGTTTACTTCCCGTCTGTCTTCTTCTGCTGTTCCCTTTAGTGTTTACTTCCGTCTGTCTTCTTCTGCTGTTCCCTTTAGTGTTTACTTCCTGTCTGTCTTCTTCTGAAGTTCCCTTTAGTGTTTACTTCCTGTCTGTCTTCTTCTGCTGTTCCCTTTAGTGTTTACTTCCCGTCTGTCTTCTTCTGCTGTTCCCTTTAGTGTTTACTTCCTGTCTGTCTTCTTCTGCTGTTCCCTTTAGTGTTTACTTCCTGTCTGTCTTCTTCTGCTGTTCCCTTTAGTGTTTACTTCCTGTCTGTCTTCTTCTGCTGTTCCTTTAGTATTTACTTCCTGTCTGTCTTCTTCTGAAGTTCCCTTTATTGTTTACTTCCCGTCTGTCTTCTTCTGCTGTTCCCTTTAGTGTTTACTTCCTGTCTGTCTTTTTCTGCTGTTCCCTTTAGTGTTTACTTCCTGTCTGTCTTCTTCTGCTGTTCCCTTTAGTGTTTACTTCCCGTCTGTCTTCTTCTGCTGTTCCCTTTAGTGTTTACTTCCTGTCTGTCTTCTTCTGCTGTTCCCTTTAGTGTTTACTTCCTGTCTGTCTTCTTCTGCTGTTCCCTTTAGTGTTTACTTCCCGTCTGTCTTCTTCTGCTGTTCCCTTTAGTGTTTACTTCCTGTCTGTCTTCTTCTGCTGTTCCCTTTAGTGTTACTTCCTGTCTGTCTTTTTCTGCTGTTCCTTTAGTGTTTACTTCCTGTCTGTCTTCTTCTGCTGTTCCCTTTAGTGTTTACTTCCTGTCTGTCTTCTTCTGCTGTTCCCTTTAGTGTTTACTTCCTGTCTGTCTTCTTCTGCTGTTCCCTTTAGTGTTTACTTCCCGTCTGTCTTCTTCTGCTGTTCCCTTTAGTGTTACTTCCCGTCTGTCTTCTTCTGCTGTTCCCTTTAGTGTTTACTTCCTGTCTGTCTTCTTCTGCTGTTCCCTTTAGTGTTTACTTCCTGTCTGTCTTTTTCTGCTGTTCCCTTTAGTGTTTACTTCCTGTCTGTCTTCTTCTGCTGTTCCCTTTAGTGTTTACTTCCTGTCTGTCTTCTTCTGCTGTTCCCTTTAGTGTTTACTTCCTGTCTGTCTTCTTCTGCTGTTCCCTTTAGTGTTTACTTCCTGTCTGTCTTCTTCTGCTGTTCCCTTTAGTGTTTACTTCCCGTCTGTCTTCTTCTGCTGTTCCCTTTAGTGTTTACTTCCTGTCTGTCTTCTTCTGCTGTTCCCTTTAGTGTTAAATTGGAAAAAGCTTCATAACAACACAGAAGAAACTGGGGTAGATTTTGTATAAGATGGGCGTGAAGCAATGTGCAAAGTTTGCAGTCTCTACATCCTGATATTTACACAGGTTTTTAATGATTGTACAGTCATTATGACAATCAGGCATTTATACAGGTGTGCAGAAGATTGCTTTATATTTTGATGCGATCTATTTTTAGCTTATGGCTAACGGGGAACTTTTAAATCCTCACACAGATGGTAAGCATTAGACGCTACCAACCACAATTACTCCTATTGTGCTCAGTGGCTCCAGGCAAATTAGCGGAGGGGAGGGGGCTTACAACGCGGGTTAGTTTTAACTCGTTCTCAGGTTACAATTATAGGATTAAGAGTGAAGCTGCCATTGAAGAAACCTCTGATTGTTCTCTGCTTGGCGTCAATAAAGTTCACCCACGTTAACAGCTTTTCAGGAGCGTATGGAAGTGTTTTACAGGTAAAATATGCAGGGAGATCACAGTTTAAAAGGGCGCTGTCCTAGTCATTTTCAGGTGTATATCAGTATGTAGTGTCTCTACTTTAAAGAGTCCTCTCCTGATGATGTTCAGGTGTATATCAGTATGTAGTGTCTCTACTTTAAAGAGTCCTCTCCTGCTGATGTTCAGGTGTATATCAGTATGTAGTGTCTCTACTTTAAAGAGTCCTCTCCTGCTGATGCTCAGGTGTATATCAGTATGTAGTGTCTCTACTTTAAAGAGTCCTCTCCTGCTGATGTCCAGGTGTATATCAGTATGTAGTGTCTCTACTTTAAAGAGTCCTCTCCTGCTGATGTTCAGGTGTATATCAGTATGTAGTGTCTCTACTTTAAAGAGTCCTCTCCTGATGATGTTCAGGTGTATATCAGTATGTAGTGTCTCTACTTTAAAGAGTCCTCTCCTGCTGATGGTCAGGTGTATATCAGTATGTAGTGTCTCTACTTTAAAGAGTCCTCTCCTGCTGATGTTCAGGTGTATATCAGTATGTAGTGTCTCTACTTTAAAGAGTCCTCTCCTGCTGATGTTCAGGTGTATATCAGTATGTAGTGTCTCTACTTTAAAGAGTCCTCTCCTGCTGATGATCAGGTGTATATCAGTATGTAGTGTCTCTACTTTAAAGAGTCCTCTCCTGCTGATGATCAGGTGTATATCAGTATGTAGTGTCTCTACTTTAAAGAGTCCTCTCCTGCTGATGTTCAGGTGTATATCAGTATGTAGTGTCTCTACTTTAAAGAGTCCTCTCCTGCTGATGATCAGGTGTATATCAGTATCTAGTGTCTCTACTTTAATTAACCCTTATACCACATGTCAGATCAACATAGCGTAAGGTATCACTCGTCCATGGCAGGTGAGGTGAGGTAGTTTTGTAGGTGGTGTAAAGTTCCCCTCTGTGATCTCAGTCTTTATTTCCCGGCCAGATGGCGAGGCCTCATGCTTTATTCATCCTCCCCCAGACGGCTCTGCAGTCTCTTCTCCTCACTGACTCACCTGTTCGAGGATCTCTAACCACACAGCGCGCAGCCACTGGTCAATATTTGAAAGCTTCATTCATTACTTATGTTCAGGACACTCACTCACGCTAGCTCTCTTTACCCATGGTGAAGTTGTGGTAGAATAAGATACCTCCCTTTTGTGGTGGTGCCAGAGAATGAAAGGAAAGAGATGTATAACTACATATACAGATCACAATTTAGTCCAATTTACTTTTATAAAATGTCCATTTCTTCTCTCACTGTTAAAATAAACCTACCATTAAAATGATAGGCTGTTAATTTCTTTGTAAGTGGGCAAACTTACAAAATCTGCAAGGGATCAAATACTTATTTCCTCCACTAAGTACATAAACAGATCATCATTTACTCCAACCCTAAATTATCATTCATAGAAATTAACCAAAAACCATTAACGTCTAGTTTTTTATTCTAGAAATACATATGGTTGGTAACCCTACATGAGATTGATTTTATATTTTGTTGTCAGGTTTATTAGCTCATGGCTAACGGTGGACTTTGAATAAATCCTCACACAGATGGTAAGCATTAAGGCCCTGACACCAAACTGACACCAAACAACCCGACTGTTGTGTCGCCTCACGTCTCTGCGTCCTGAGTCGCACTGGAACCGCAAAGACTTCAGCCGACGGCCAAGTAGCACGTACGCACTGCACATGCGTGAGTGGCAAAACTCTCCTTACCAGCAGGCGGCGGTAGTGTGTATTCTTAATTCAAAAGAGGCAACCGAAGACAGACTGCGTGATATATACAAACAACAAATAGCGTGCGTTCCATTTTCACTCTCGTCCATCACAGACTGTTTCACATAACGACTTATCAAAACATGTTTAGTGCGGTACTGGAAAATGAAAAATAATAGCCGTCCGTGTGTGCCTTCTTCACTTCCGTTTCGCTTCTCATGCACTGATTCGCTAAGCTGAACAGCCAATCAGAGTGATTTCTTTGGCCGACGCCTCCAACATGTTGAATCGGCGGCGGAAGGTGTCGGCACGGCCGAAAAGACACAACGGTGCAGGACACAACAATCTGAGTAGGGCGACAGGACGCTCATCGACGGCCGAAATCGGCTCGAAGTGTTTAAAAAACCACAATTACACCTTTTGTCCTCTGGCTTCAGGCAAATTAGCGGAGGGTTAGTTTTAACTCGTTCTCAGGTTACAATTATAGGATTAACACTGAAGCTGCCACTGTGTTTTATTCTAGAAATACATATGGTTGGTAACCCTACATGAGATTGATTTTATAATTTGATGTCAGGTTTTTTAGCTCATGGCTTATCTGATCAATATTAGAATCAGTGGTTGACATAAAGTTATATCATCTGTTAGTAAGATATTCCTAAACTTTCATTTGATGAGAAATAACACTTACGGATATTCAGGAAGTGAGTTTTCCATATTTACTTTCAGAGTGTCTAGACTAGATCGTGATGTTCCAATATCTGACCTTCTGGACCAAAAGGTCCGTCCTGTCGCTCTTAAATAGACTAAGCCTTTTGTTGTTTAGACATGAGTGGAGTTCTCTATTGTGATCCAGTCTGTTGTTGGTTGTTGCCGGGCGATTTCCCTTAACTCGTAAAGTTGGGACATATCACACGGCCGCGTCGACTTTACGAGGCGCTTGCATTTGGAATATTTGGATTTGGAGTAGTTACAAGTGTGCAGGGGTTCAAAATGACGCTCTCATTCAATCAGCACGTCTTCAACTAAATCTGTGCTTACTCAAAATGAATAGATGTGCTTAACGAGACACACCAGTAGATGTGCTTAACGAGACACCAACCAAGAGCAAAAGGTGTCCGTCCTCTTTAAACCTTTTCATTTTGATCCACATCTATGGTGCGTTTAACTTCAAAATGCAACAGAAATCTCCTGTATCTTTTCCAGCCATACATATTGCAGTTAAACCTGAAATTGTTACGTCTGTCCCTTCTTATATTAAGCAGCTGTAATCTGTATGTAAACCGGATTATAGCACAACATGTAAAGGGG
The DNA here is from genome assembly GCA_012861695.1 of Trematomus loennbergii. NCBI lineage: Eukaryota > Metazoa > Chordata > Actinopteri > Perciformes > Nototheniidae > Trematomus > Trematomus loennbergii. Next base: position 40,695 of record JAAOOA010002080.1, read on the forward strand.
AATTATAACTAATTGCAGTTCTGTTTAACAAACCTTTCTACGCGATCTAAAGATTCTTTATGCTACAGAAAGCTTACTACTTTAAATGTTTAAATGTATAAACAAAAGACTCTGTACATTGAAATGCCACCTTTATTCCAAATGTATGAGAATGAAACCTTGATAGACGTGTTTAAAACCTGATATCTTCATGTCTATGAACCCTCTCTGGGCAGAATGCCTCTGAGGCTGTTCCACAAAGTGTCCTTGAACGTCAGCTGTGTCTGTTTATGTTATTCTTTTCCATGCTCATGTTTGTTTGCTCACAGTTTTGTGTGTGTGTGTGTGTGTGTGTGTGTGTGTGTGTGTTTGTGTGTGTGTGTGTGTGTGTGTGTGTGTTGTGTGTGTGTGTGTCTCAGTTCTTCAGAAGGGAACAGGGAGACTTCTTCATTGGCTGCTTGTTTCTAACGGAGCTCAGCACACCCTTCGTCTCCATGGGGAAGATACTGATCCAGGTGAGAAAACACACAACGTGCTGACACCAGATGCATGCTGGGAAGTCACACACCTGTCATCAGAACCTTTGTTCATCACGAATACAGATACATTTGATATATTTTATAAACAGTAAGTAAAATGTCTATTAAAAGAATAATACAAATATTTATATGAACACAGGAATGTTAGTGTGTCTGCAGTGTGTTTTTGTTCTTTTCACAAAACTGTGTCTCAGGGCTTCTTAAAATGTAATAAACTATGAATGTGTCATACTCACTTAACGGGAAGAAACTCAAGCTAACTGACGATATGAACCATTTTTACCGAAACAAAACACAAGTCTCACAAGAAGCGTCTAAATGAGCCCTGAGTGAAAAAATGCTAACGCACTTAGCACAGAAGTCAAACAAATTTGGACGGACACAATAATTTCATTTTTTTTTACTATGTTCAATCTGAATTTACTTTAAAATAAAAAACATCTATATTGATTCTGACTCTCCTACAGCCAACTCACAGGTTTATCATTGCTTTAAGAAAAAAGATTATTAATTTACCCCTTTTAGAAGTGAAGATATAGTCATTTGTTCTGGGCATGTCCTTTTGAGCCTGAGACCTGGAAAGCAGGCTCGGGCTGAACTGGTTAACGTCATCTGCAAAATGTCTCGGGTCAACTTAATATCTAGAGAAGTAACTAGTCAATATTTCTAAGACCAAGGATCACAAAGGAGCTTATTGTTAGAAAATGGCAGAAACACAAGAGGTCATTCGGCATTAATCACAACAGTTACAGCAAATAATGAAAATAAATCCATTGTATATAGAGCTGCTGAGCTGTGCAGGAATGTGGAGCTTCGGTGCAAATCAAGCGGCTTTATTGCACATGGAACAAAGGGCAACTCAAACCCATTGCTCTTTACCCCGGGGAATCAGTCAGAGGCCAGAAATCAAAAGCTGCATTTGTCTTATGAGACTAATTGTTTAAAAGAGTTACTAATAATTGTGGGTGTTAACACGGCCACAAGGTGTAAACTGTGCAAGGATAGACAACTTGCACAAAAAAAAATGGTTGTATTGATAGGAAAACCTTTCATGAAGCGTGTTCAGTCAGTAGCCTCACACTGAAAACACATGAGCACCAGGGTAGTCCTTAGTGCCATGTACATTTTCTAATTCATTTATTTTAAGGAGAGTTTTCTTGACTATCAAAATGAATCCGGTGGTTGGAGCTTAGACTTTCCCACTTTCAATTTGAAGGACCTAATGAGCACATACTACAGTTTAAAATCTGAGCTGACAGAAAATGCTCCGTTTTAGTTTAATACACACAGTTAAGATCACACACACTATATTATGAACATATAGGTTCACCTGCTGAATGAAAAACAGAACAAATGAAGCAAAGGAAGTGAAAACCATGAAGCAGATTCAGGCAGTAGAAGTATAGATTCACTCTGAAAGTATTAGAGAACAGCTCACAGAGAACAGCTCACAGAGAACAGCTCACAGAGAAGCTCACAGAGAACAGAGAACGGCTCACAGAGAAGAGAACAGCTCACAAAGAAGAGAGAACAGCTCACAGAGAAGAGAGAACGGCTCACAGAAGAGAAACAGCTCACAAAGAAGAGAGAACAGCTCACAGAGAGACAGAACAGCTCACAGAGAAGAGAGAACAGCTCACAGAGAAGAGAGAACAGCTCACAGAGAAGAGAGAACAGAGAAGAGAACAGCTCACAGAGAAGAGAGAACAGCTCACAAAGAAGAGAGAACAGCTCACAGAGAAGAGAGAACAGCTCACAGAGAAGAGAGAACGGCTCACAGAGAAGAGAGAACAGCTCACAAGAAGAGAGAACAGCTCACAGAGAACAGAGAACAGGCTCACAGAGAAGACAGAACAGCTCACAGAGAAGAGAGAACAGCTCACAGAGAAGAGAGAACGGCTCACAGAGAAGAGAGAACGGCTCACAGAGAAGAAGACAGCTCACAGAGAAGAGAGAACAGCTCACAGAGAAGAGAGAACAGCTCACAAGAAGAGAGAACAGCTCACAGAGAAGAGAACAGCTCACAGAGAAGAGAGAACGCTCACGAGAAGAGAGAACAGCTCACAGAGAAGAGAGAACGGCTCACAAAGAAGAGAGAACAGCTCACAGAGAAAGAGAACAGCTCACAGAGAAGAGAGAACAGCTCACAGAGATTAGAGAACAGCTCACAGAGAAGAAGAACAGAGAAGAGAGAACAGAGAAAGAGAGAACAGAGAAGAGAGAACGGCTCACAAGAAGGAGAACAGCTCACAGAGAAGAGAGAACAGCTCACAGAGAAGAGAACAGCTCACAGAGATTAGAGAACAGCTCACAGAGAAGAGAGAACAGCTCACAGAGATTAGAGAACAGCTCACAGAGAAGAGAGAACAGAGAAGAGAGAACGGCTCACAGAGAAGAGAGAACAGCTCACAGAGAAGAGAGAACAGCTCACAGAGAGAGAACAGCTCACAGAGAAGAGAGAACAGCTCACAGAGAACAGCTCACAGAGAAGAGAACAGCTCACAGAGCTCACAGAGAAGAGAGAACAGCTCACAGAGAAGAGAGAACAGAGAAGAGAGAACAGCTCACAGAGAAGAGAGAACAGAGAAGATTAGAGAACAGCTCACAGAGAAGAGAGAACAGCTCACAGAGAAGAGAGAACAGCTCACAGAGAAGAGATTAGAGAACAGCTCACAGAGAAGAGAGAACGCTCACAGAGAAGAGATTAGAGAACAGCTCACAGAGAAGAGAGAACAGCTCACAGAGAAGAGAGAACAGAGAAGAGAGAACAGCTCACAGAGAAGAGAGAACAGAGAAGAGAGAACAGCTCACAGAGAAGAGAGAACAGCTCACAGAGAAGGGATTAGAGAACGCTCACAGAGAAGACAGAACAGCTCACAGAGAAGAGAACAGCTCACAGAGAAGAGAGAACAGCTCACAGAGAAGAGAGAACGGCTCACAGAGAAGAGTTAGAGAACGGCTCACAGAGAAGAGATTAGAGAACGCTCACAGAGAAGAGAGAACGGCTCACAGAGAAGAGATTAAGAACAGCTCACAGAGAAGAGATTAGAGAACGGCTCACAGAGATTAGAGAACGGCTCACAGAGATTAGAGAACGGCTCACAGAGAAGAGAGAACGGCTCCAGAGAAGAGAGAACAGCTCACAGAGAAGAGAGAACAGAGAAGAGAGAACAGCTCACAGAGAAGAGATTAAGAACAGCTCACAGAGAAGAGAGAACAGCTCACAGAGAGAGATTAGAGAACAGCTCACAGAGAAGAGAGAACAGCTCACAGAGAAGAGAGAACAGCTCACAGAGAAGAGAGAACAGCTCACAGAGAAGAGAGAACAGCTCACAGAGAAGAGAGAACAGCTCACAGAGAGATTAGAGAACGGCTCACAGAGAAGAGATTAGAGAAGAGAGAAAGAGAACAGCTCACAGAGAAGAGAGAACAGCTCACAGAGAAGAGAGAACAGCTCACAGAGAAGAGAGAACGAGAAGAGAGAACAGCTCACAGAGAAGACAGAACAGCTCACAGAGAAGACAGAACAGCTCACAGAGAAGAGAGAACAGCTCACAGAGAAGAGAGAACAGCTCACAGAGAAGAGATTAGAGAACGGCTCACAGAGAAGAGATTAGAGAACGGCTCACAGAGAAGAGAGAACAGCTCACAGAGAAGAGATTAGAGAACACTCACAGAGAAGAGATTAGAACGGCTCACAGAGATTAGAGAACGGCTCACAGAGATTAGAGAACGGCTCACAGAGAAGAGAGAACGGCTCACAGAGAGAGAGAACGGCTCACAGAGAAGAGAGAACAGCTCACAGAGAAGAAGAACAGCTCACAGAGAAGAGAGAACAGCTCACAGAGAAGAGAGAACAGCTCACAGAGAAGAGATTAGAGAACGGCTCACAGAGAAGAGAGAACGCTCACAGAGAAGAGATTAGAGAACAGCTCACAGAGAGAGATTAGAGAACGCTCACAGAGATAGAGAACGGCTCACAGAGATTAGAGAACGGCTCACAGAGAAGAGAGAACGGCTCACAGAGAAGAGAGAACAGCTCACAGAGAAGAGAGAACAGCTCACAGAGAAGAGAAACGGCTCACAGAGAAGAGATTAGAGAACAGCTCACAGAGAAGAGATTAGAGAACGGCTCACAGAGATTAGAGAACGGCTCACAGAGAAGAGAGAACGGCTCACAGAGAGAGAGAACGGCTCACAGAGAAGAGAGAACGGCTCACAGAGAAGAGAGAACGGCTCACAGAGAAGAGAGAACGGCTCACAGAGATTAGAGAACGGCTCACAGAGAAGAGAGAACGGCTCACAGAGAAGAGAGAACGGCTCACAGAGAAGAGAGAACAGCTCACAGAGAAGAGAGAACAGCTCACAGAGAAGAGAGAACAGCTCACAGAGAAGAGAGAACAGCTCACAGAGAAGAGAGAACAGCTCACAGAGAAGAGATTAGAGAACGGCTCACAGAGAAGAGATTAGAGAACAGCTCACAGAGAAGAGAGAACAGCTCACAGAGAAGAGAGAACAGAGAAGAGAACAGCTCACAGAGAAGAGAGAACAGAGAAGAGAGAACAGCTCACAGAGAAGAGAGAACAGCTCACAGAGAAGGGATTAGAGAACGGCTCACAGAGAAGACAGAACAGCTCACAGAGAAGAGAGAACAGCTCACAGAGAAGAAGAACAGCTCACAGAGAAGAGAGAACGGCTCACAGAGAAGAGATTAGAACGGCTCACAGAGAAGAGATAGAGAACGGCTCACAGAGAAGAGAGAACGGCTCACAGAGAAGAGATTAAGAACAGCTCACAGAGAAGATTAGAGAACGGCTCACAGAGATTAGAGAACGGCTCACAGAGATTAGAGAACGGCTCACAGAGAAGAGAGAACGGCTCACAGAGAAGAGAGAACAGCTCACAGAGAAGAGAGACAGAGAAGAGAGAACAGCTCACAGAGAAGAGATTAGAGAACAGCTCACAGAGAAGAGAGACAGCTCACAGAGAAGAGATTAGAGAACAGCTCACAGAGAAGAGAGAACAGCTCACAGAGAAGAGAGAACAGCTCACAGAGAAGAGAGAACAGCTCACAGAGAAGAGAGAACAGCTCACAGAGAAGAGAGAACAGCTCACAGAGAAGAGATTAGAGAACGGCTCACAGAGAAGAGATTAGAGAAGAGAGAAGAGAGAACAGCTACAGAGAAGAGAGAACAGCTCACAGAGAAGAGAGAACAGCTCACAGAGAAAGAGACAGAGAAGAGAGAACAGCTCACAGAGAAGACAGAACAGCTCACAGAGAGACAGAACAGCTCACAGAGAAGAGAGAACAGCTCACAGAGAAGAGAGACAGCTCACAGAGAAGAGATTAGAGAACGGCTCACAGAGAAGAGATTAGAGAACGGCTCACAGAGAAGAGAGAAAGCTCACAGAGAAGAGATTAGAGAACAGCTCACAGAGAAGAGATTAGAGAACGCTCACAGAGATTAGAGAACGGCTCACAGAGATTAGAACGGCTCACAGAGAGAGAGAACGGCTCACAGAGAAGAGAGAACGGCTCACAGAGAAGAGAGAACAGCTCACAGAGAAGAGAGAACAGCTCACAGAGAAGAGAAACAGCTCACAGAGAAGAGAGAACAGCTCACAGAGAATAGATTAGAGAACGCTCACAGAGAAGAGAGAACGGCTCACAGAGAAAGATTAGAGAACAGCTCACAGAGAAGAGATTAGAGAACGGCTCACAGAGATTAGAGAACGCTCACAGAGATTAGAGAACGGCTCACAGAAGAGAGAACGGCTCACAGAGAAGAGAGAACAGCTCACAGAGAGAGAACAGCTCACAGAGAAGAGAGAACGGCTCACAGAGAAGAGATTAGAGAACAGCTCACAGAGAAGATTAGAGAACGGCTCACAGAGATTAGAGAACGGCTCACAGAGAAGAGAGAAACGGCTCACAGAGAAGAGAGAACGGCTCACAGAGAAGAGAGAACGGCTCACAGAGAAGAGAGAACGGCTCACAGAGAAGAGAGAACGCTCACAGAGATTAGAGAACGGCTCACAGAGAAGAGAGAACAGCTCACAGAGAAGAGAGAACGGCTCACAGAGAAGAGAGAACAGCTCACAGAGAAGAGAGAACAGCTCACAGAGAAGAGAGAACAGCTCACAGAGAAGAGAGAACAGCTCACAGAGAAGAGAGAACAGCTCACAGAGAAGAGATTAGAGAGGCTCACAGAGAAGAGAGAACAGCTCACAGAGAAGAGAACAGCTCACAGAGAAGAGAGAACAGCTCACAGAGAGAGAGAACAGCTCACAGAGAAGAGATTAGAGAACGCTCACAGAGAAGAAGAACAGCTCACAGAGAAGAGATTAGAGAACAGCTCACAGAGAAGAGAGAACAGCTCCAGAGAGAGAGAACAGCTCACAGAGAAGAGAGAACAGCTCACAGAGAAGAGATTAGAGAACGGCTCACAGAGATTAGAGAACAGCTCACAGAGAAGAGAGAACGGCTGATCCACTCAGAATTTGTATAAAGTCAGATTTATTTTCAAAGTTTTAAAAGTAGTCAAATTTGATAACATATCGACTTTGGAAAAATGTCAGAATGTTTTACAAAAAAGTGAGAATTATCTAAAAAGTCAGGAATTTGAAAAACGTAAGATTTTTTGGAAAAATTTAGATTTTTGTTTTAAAATAGTCCGAATTTGATAATAAATTGAAATTTGGAAAAGGGAGATGTTTAAAAAAAAAAAAAAACAGGATTCTGCTAGAAATCAGCATTTAAAAAAAAAATGTAACAGTAATCTGATTACCAAGCAGTGGGCGATCCTAGAGTCGGTGGGGGCCCTAGGCAAACATTCACTGCACAGCCGACAGCATGTCATTTCTCAAAGTCAGAATTTAGAAAATACATTAAAATTACAAAAAAGGAGCATTTTCATTATAGAGAAAAACTTAAAAATTAAAAATAGTCTGGATTTTGACATGATTAGGGCCACATGTACAAAAGAAATACAATTAAAATTCTCATAATCAGATTCAGGCAGTAGGCGTATAGATGAACCCTTAAAGTATTATCAGCTGACAGAGAAGAGAGAACAGCTGATCCTTTACAACAAACACTACATGATCTTTTTAGGGTTTAAGTGAAATCCTTCTAAATATCCACCTTTTTAGAAATGTAATTTGATTACCCATTAACAGCAGTATGCCTTTGTTAGCTTCAGCCACATGACTTCCTGTCAGTGTGTTTCAGTAAAGCCTTCCTCTAAGATAGACTCAGTCAATGGCTTCCAGGTCTCTGCTGACATCTGGTGTGGGCAGAGACAAAGAGCAGAGCGAAGCTGCTCGTCTCCCTCCTTTGGCCTGAGTCTCCTCCTTTGGCCTGAGTCTCCCTCCTTTGGCCTGAGTCTCCCTCCTTTGGCCTGAGTCTCCCTCCTTTGCCTGAGTCTCCCTCCTTTGGCCTGAGTCTCCCTCCTTTGGCCTGAGTCAGCACGAACAGACAGTTTCTCTGCTGATTCCATCGATCTCTCCGTGTGGAGCAGCCATGGCTCCTGCATCACAGGAGAACATCACAAGTGTTTGGTCTGTTTGGCATGACAGAATATTAAAGAAGTAGCAACAGCAGCAGCAGCTACAAAAAGGCACAGAAATTAAAGTCTCATAACGAAGTCCCAGAGAGAAAATATCTTTTAGGTTTTTATTTAAAAAAGGAGAGTTTTATGAACTAATCCAACAGATTTGACGACACCATCAGACTGTATTTTGTCTCAGCTTTAGCTAATGAAGGTGAGCATGCTAATATGGCATGCTAGAAATCATATAGTGGTGCAGACACAAGTCCTTAAACCTAGGAATGAGTCAGCATTTGACCACTTCCTGCTCCCTCTCCTGTCAAGGGAACACTAGCCATGCTAACTTGTGGCCTACACAAGATAAGATATACGTTTATTCATCCCAGTTTGGGAAATCCCTTTGTCCCAGCAGCACGTAGACGAGCAGAGATGAAACACATGCGTCACTTCCGGGCAAAAATGACAGCTCCGCCCACTTTTGGGGGAAAAGCTGTCATCTGAACGGCGGTCAATTCAAATTCTGAAGTTTTGCCAATCCGATCAGAAATGTAAGAAAACCGTGGATTGTGGATCTTCAAAGAGCCCGATGACGATGGCCAGTCAGGCAAACAATCACATGAAATCATTTGAAATCGACGATCGGTCTCGAAATATGGTTAAATATAGCAGCAGGCGATCGATGTCCATAGATGAGAGTAACATCTACGTCACTTTACGGCCCCGCCCACTTTTGGGGGAAACAACGCTGTCATTTGAACGGCGATCGAGCCTGAAGCCACAGAGCTCTTCTTTTAATCAATCAATCAATCAACTTTATTAATCCCGCAAGGGGCAATTGGTTATGAGCAGCAGCTTATGTCATGAACACAGGCAGGAACATACAAGAAAAAACACACACAGATACACCCGGGAGCACAGATGTGGATCATTCCAATTTACACTATAAATAGTTCACAGCATCACAATAATAAATAAATAAATAATTCAGTTTACCTTTCTTCTTCGAGGAAGTTCAGAAACACTGAACTCTGGATCTGTTTAATGTTGAGGAGCAATAAACGACACAGCAGCTTGTTGGCGTGATAAACTTACTTTCGCCTCGCCCATGAGAGCAACAGCCTCCTACTGATTGTAATGTAACCATACATCGAGCCGATCGTCGATTTCCAATGATTTAATGTAATGTTTGCCTGACTGAACATCGTTATCGGGCTCTTTGAAGATCAGAAAATCCACGGTTTTCAAACATTTCTGATCGGATTGGCAAAAACTTCAGAATGTGTATTGATCGCTGTTCAAATGACAGCGTTGTTTTCCCCCAAAAGTGGGCGGGGCCGTAATTTTCGCCCGGAAGAGACGTAATTGTTGCTCATCTATTGCACACACGTACAAAATGTAATCAAATACAAAATGACATCAACGTTACAAAATAAACAGAACAGAGCAGAAAGTGCACCTAGTACCTCTATTGATCACATCATCACTGCACCTCACCTAGTTCTCTCTATTGATCACATCATCACTGCACCTCACCTAGTTCTCTCTATGATCACATCATCACTGCACCTCACTAGTTACCTCTATTGATCACATCACTGCACCTCACCTAGTTACCTCTATGATCACATCATCACTGCACCTCACCTAGTTCTCTCTATTGATCACATCATCACTGCACCTCACCTAGTTACCTCTATTGATCACATCATCACTGCACCTCACCTAGTTACCTCTATTGATCACATCATCACTGCACCTCACCTAGTTACCTCTATTGATCACATCATCACTGCACCTCACCTAGTTACCTCTATTGATCACATCATCACTGCACCTCACCTAGTTACCTCTATTGATCACATCATCACTGCACCTCACCTAGTTATCTCTATTGATCACATCATCACTGCACCTCACCTAGTTATCTCTATTGATCACATCATCACTGCACCTCACCTAGTTACCTCTATTGATCACATCATCACTGCACCTCACCTAGTTCTCTCTATTGATCACATCATCACTGCACCTCACCTAGTTACCTCTATTGATCACATCATCACTGCACCTCACCTAGTTACCTCTATTGATCACATCATCACTGCACCTCACCTAGTTCTCTCTATTGATCACATCATCACTGCACCTCACCTAGTTACCTCTATTGATCACATCATCACTGCACCTCACCTAGTTACCTCTATTGATCACATCATCACTGCACCTCACCTAGTTACCTCTATTGATCACATCATCACTGCACCTCACCTAGTTACCTCTATTGATCACATCATCACTGCACCTCACCTAGTTACCTCTATTGATCACATCATCACTGCACCTCACCTAGTTATCTCTATTGATCACATCATCACTGCACCTCACCTAGTTATCTCTATTGATCACATCATCACTGCACCTCACCTAGTTACCTCTATTGATCACATCATCACTGCACCTCACCTAGTTCTCTCTATTGATCACATCATCACTGCACCTCACCTAGTTACCTCTATTGATCACATCATCACTGCACCTCACCTAGTTACCTCTATTGATCACATCATCACTGCACCTCACCTAGTTACCTCTATTGATCACATCATCACTGCACCTCACCTAGTTATCTCTATTGATCACATCATCACTGCACCTCACCTAGTTATCTCTATTGATCACATCATCACTGCACCTCACCTAGTTACCTCTATGATCACATCATCACTGCACCTCACCTAGTTATCTCTATTGATCACATCATCACTGCACCTCACCTAGTTATCTCTATTGATCACATCATCACTGCACCTCACCTAGTTATCTCTATTGATCACATCATCACTGCACCTCACCTAGTTATCTCTATTGATCACATCATCACTGCACCTCACCTAGTTATCTCTATTGATCACATCATCACTGCACCTCACCTAGTTACTCTATTGATCACATCATCACTGCACCTCACCTAGTTATCTCTATTGATCACATCATCACTGCACCTCACCTAGTTCTCTCTATTGATCACATCATCACTGCACCGCCTGCACTGAGCTGGAGTTCACTTTACCTCCTGTTTTAGATCAGGAGAAGAAGAAGAAGGACCCCGTCTAACTTTGTTTTTAAATCCCCCTCTCTCCTCCTCTCTGGTCTCCTCCTCTCTGGTCTCCTCTCTCTCTTGTCTCCTCCCTCTGGTCTCCTCCTCTCTGGTCTCCTCCTCTCTGGTCTCCTCTCTCTCTTGTCTCCTCTCTCTCTCGTCTCCTCTCTCTCTCGTCTCCTCCTCTCTTGTCTCCTCTCTCTCTCGTCTCTCCTCTCTGGTCTCCTCTCTCTCTTGTCTCCTCCTCTCGTCTCCTCCTCTCTCGTCTCCTCCTCTCTCTTGTCTCCTCCTCTCTCTTGTCTCTCTCTCTCTTGTCTCCTCTCTCTCTTGTCTCCTCCTCTCTCGTCTCCTCCAGCTGGGCCTCCAGGACTGCTGGCTGCACAAGGCAAATGGCGGCATGGTTCTCCTGACCTTCTTCATGTGCCGCATCGCCCTCTTCCCCTACATGTACTGGGTGTACGGACGCCACTACGACCTCCCTCTCTACAGCGTTCCCTTCCACCTGCCGCTGCTCACCAACCTGGGGAACGCGTGCATCCTGGCGCCGCAGGTCTACTGGTTCGTGTTGCTATGCAGGAAAGGATTTCGTCTTTATCGACGCAGCCGCATGCCGGAAGTTCAACGGACGTTCAACCCCTCGCGGACAATCCCAAAGCTGATTGATATCCGTTTTCACATTTTTTTTTTTGCTCGCTCAAAGCCGCACACTTCAGCTACTAACGCTACTTCGACTACTTCTGCAAAAAGGCACTAGTTTAACACATTTCGACATTTCCCCTCCACCATCGTACTGTAGTACACCAGGACTGCCTGCTCTTTGTCCCACGACTCCTGGGCATCTTTCCGCACACTTTAAAAGAAAAAAATAATATCCTGTGTTACAAAAATATCTTCTGCCTGAAGTGGATCTCTCTCTCTCCGTCGATCCAGCTCTACTACTGATGATTTTTCTTCTTTGGATCTTACTGCGTCCGTCTACATTTTACAACACTGGAGAGAGGTTCTGCTTCATGAGAGTAAAAAAAAAGTGGGAGGAGCTTCCACTGGAGAGACGTTTCCCTCTCACTGCTACTGTGTCTCTTCTGACCTGTTACAGAGGGTGAGAGACCTGTTACAGAGGGTGAGAGAGTGCCGACAGGTTGTATTTATTTTAAAGATTTCAGTTTCCTCTACCCCCCATCCGATATCCAATGATCACACCAGGAAGGATTAGGAATCGAGGGTGGGCGGTTGGATTTATTGTGAGGAATACATTTCACTTGTTAACCTGTTAATGTGACTCTTCACCATGTGTGTAGCTTCCCATCCCGCATGTTCTCCATCAGTTTGTAAATCTGCAAATCCCATTTTCACTCCCACACTTGTACAACCCGGCTAATTAGTTCTCTGTATGCATGGTGAACCCCCCCCCCCTCCCTTATTTAAAAACTGCTCTCATGTAATTGGGAAGACTTTTATTTTAAGAAAGCTTTTGGGAACACTCCTACGTTGGAGTTGGAGTGGGAGTTTGTGGCACTGATATTGATAAGAGATTACCTCAGTTTTAGAAAAAACGTTTTCAGTTTTTTGACTTGTATGCATGGCAGCTAAAGTCCATGCTAGCTTTGTATTTTGAAGGCTGTGAAATTCACTTGAAAAAGAAAAGAAATACACACTCAGTGTCTAAGTACTGTGTGAAGCCATGATGGGATAAGATGCAGCCCGGGATGGAAAAAGAAACCCATTACGAGACATCTTGGTCCATTTAAGAAGTGGGAAACGAAATGTTCTGCTTTTGGACAAACTGAAACCCAAATACAAGCTTTTAAATGTCCTCTTGGTCTTTACATGATATGATAATACTACGACATATTAAGGTCTTCTCTACTAAAGAAACCCTTAATCGACTAACACTCAAAGGATTTTACTTTACTAATGATTCATTGATGTAATGGTCATATCTGTAAGACATCTTAGTCGATTAAGAACGACTGAAACCTGCAAAATGTTATGTTTTCGGACAAACACAAAAGCATTTCGATTTCTTCTTGGCCTTTATACGATACAATTATAAAAATGTTGGCATCACAGCAGCTCCGTTACGTTCACATATTTACCACGAGAAACAGACCTCTGAGAGAACATTAAAATATATCATCTGCATGTCTCCTCGGTGCAGAGGGGGAGCTGCTGAGAGATGCCTCGTTCGATGACACTGGAGAATCTGCAGCTGCATTGCTGGCAGTGAACGTTGAAGTCGAGACGCCGCAGTGTTCGAGGGTCACTTGGGGTCAAATGTTTGTCAGGAGATGAAGGAGAGGGAGGGGGGAGGGGGTGAACTCAGGGCGGGTGTCAGAGCAATAAGGTGAGCTTAGGCTGCAACAAATGAAGGATATCAGGAGAGATTGTTCTTGTCAGTATGGGATGTTTTGTGCTGAAGTTGCTCTCACTCGTCGAGCTCTGCACTAAACACATTTAAATAATGACTTCATGACTTCATGAGACTGCAGCGAGGTCAGTCACACACAAATTAAAAACCTTACATTTATGGATTTTTTTGTTTTAAATGTCCTGCAAATTCAATCTATGCAAGAAGAGGCATGTATTCAGACGCGTCACATCAGCCTCACTTTGTTTATGTTTATTTGGGGACCATAGCATCTCTCCTTTCTCCACACTACATATCGTTGTCTTTTTTAAATGTACCTCAGTTGTGTTCTCATAAATTCATTTACTGCTGAAAGAATAAATGCTTATTGATCATTTAAGTAAGGATTGTTGTAGCATACACAAAGACAAGTTTACAGCTGCAGCTCAGTTGACGTTTTCCAATTAATATGAAAATCACTTTTATAAAAACTACAAGTTTTGTTAAAAACACAAATGCATTTCTTTAAAGGAAACAGATCTAACTTGCGCCTCATTGTTTGGTTTCAAATCCAAAATGTTCTTCGGATAGTTTTGTGTCATGATGTTCCCACTTTGCATTAAAGCGAAAATACGTGACTTTTGCTCATCGTTGTGAAAGTTTACAGTCGTTAAAGACGATATATGTTTAAATAAGCTAACAAGCCGCTTTAAGAACAAATGCAGTCGATGTGTTTAATCAATTTCAACGTTTCAATTATTTTCTGCTTCTATGAATGACAATGCTTTAATTACAAAGATGCACCCCATTGGTTTACAAAGCATGGCTTGTTGGGTGTTCTTTATAATAAGGCTTACCTGAAGATTGCTTTATAAATTAATACAACTTTTGGAATATACAATTGTTCAAAAATCTAGTTTCCTAAATGTTCAAGGGTTGTTGTAGTTTACATAAATACAGATAAGGTTAATTGTGGATATGTTAAATATATATACATGTCAATTTTCCAAATTTCAACACTGCTTATCAAATCTGAACGCTGTTGCATTATGGGTAATGTAGTGATGAGTGTTCCTGTTTGCTGACGAGGAGGAGGAGGCTGAGGGAATGATGGGAACGTTTCAGCACCGAAAAACACATTTCATTTACATTTTGAGAATGCATTCATCAATATCTTGTCTAGGAATGGGGAAACATCAACTTCGCAACATCAGACTACATATCCTCTTAGACTTTGAATATTGTGATATCTTGTCATGGTTTTGAGGCTGCATTAAAGTACATGAGGGAGTTTAACACACTATTCGTCAATAAACTGTGAAGCATGCACGTGGTTTCTGTCGAGTCATCTCACGCTAGCCTTGATGCTAAACATTTGGCCAAACTAGCCATCTTGCTAACAGGCTGGGCATGCCGACACTTTTATCTTTCGAGTGCTAGCAGGAACAAAGCTAACTCTTAATATAGTTGATTGACCCAAAGCTAACACCTCATCACACACACAGTAGGACACTCCTCTAGCATGGATGCTACATCTGTTAGCTTTCATGAAGTCAATGGTTTCAATTCCTAAAGTGTAAGCATGTATCTCTCCTTTCCCACTAAATTCAACAAAATATAAAAGCTGGAGGTCATTCCTTTTTTCTTTTCTTAAAAACTGTCACATCTTCCATCTTCCTCCTCCCTCCATCCTCCATCTCCCATCCTCCATCCTCCATCTCCCATCCTCCATCCTCCATCTTCCTTCCTCCATCTTCCATCCTCCATCCTCCATCTCCCATCCTCCATCCTCCATCTTCCATCCTCCATCTTCCTCCTCCATCTTCCATCCTCCATCTTCCTCCTCCCTCCTCCCTCCTCCATCTCCTCCTTCCTCCTCCTCCCTGCTGCCATCTGTCATCAGGATACCCTTTCTGTCCACTCAGCAGTTTACACACTCCATCATTGAGGGATTAGTGAGGCTCTGCATTCAGTCACATGACCTCAACCTCCTGCTGCATTCAGTCACATGACCTCAACCTCCTGCTGCATTCAGTCACATGACCTCAACCTCCTGCTGCATTCAGTCACATGACCTCAACCTCCTGACATGTTGTTTATTTTAAAGCTTTTTATTACACTTGTTTTAAACACGTTCTCGTTTACCTCGGGTAGAAAAAGCCATCGTTTTATATCACTATGACACAAAGCTATTCGACGTGCAGGAAACACCCCATTT
Organism: Trematomus loennbergii; assembly: GCA_012861695.1. Lineage (NCBI taxonomy): Eukaryota > Metazoa > Chordata > Actinopteri > Perciformes > Nototheniidae > Trematomus > Trematomus loennbergii. The sequence goes on from JAAOOA010002080.1 coordinate 56,425, forward strand.
GACAGAGGAAAAGGGCTAAATTTAGCTTATCTTTAATTGAACCAATGTAGGAGATGAATGTGAGGTTTAAAAGCAGCATATCTTTTGAAATAAAGGAATACATATAAGAAACATTCCTGATCATTAATGCTCCCTTTTTCTTCAAGCTAACCCTCATATCAGCTGACGGCATTACCTTAAAGATTACATTGATTATCCCTGACCTGACTATAAAAGCCACATTATTTCTACCTGTCTGGATCACTGATGAATATATATATAAAGATTTAGGAAAGGCATGCAGAGTACACATATCTTATTGTTTCCTCACTTCTTATCGAAAGTCTTAATCCTCTTTGCTCAGGGTTTAATGAAGTTTGATAAAGCTGTTATATGTGTGTGTATAGAGGTTTATTGTGAAGATGATTAAACTGTGAGATTCTAATGACGATCACATCCACAACGGTTGCCGTTTTCTTTTCTGAATGAAATCATTTTGTTTTTTCCAAGTAGATTTTTTTTTGTATTTAAGCTTTCTCTGACATGCTTCTCTTAGGGTTGGTAAACCAAAGACTGTCAGAGAGTGATGGATGTATAGTTGGTTCTCCGCTAACACGCACCAAGTACATTTAAGACATGGACGTTTAACTCTGTAACACTGGCTGTGAAACTATGGTAATACTACTTTTAGCATCACACAGTAAGCTAACAAAACAAGATGTGGTTTGTATTCCTTGTATGTAAGGACAGCATGGGAACATGGACACCAAAATAACTACAGAAGCCTCGCTACACCATGCTAACGATGTTTAGCTTAGCCCTGTAGCGCTATCTAGCTTCTTGCTCACACTACTTTAAGTTGAAGGTTCACTACATGCTAACAATAAAGCCTAATTTTATCATAAAGTTGATCCTTCTGACCCTTTATATTACATTGTTGAGTCGTATCAAGCTCCAAAACTTTATCTTACAAGACGCTAACACTTGACTTTTGTCGAGTCATCTCAAACTGGCCTTGATGCATGATAATACTACTTTTAGCATCACACAGTAAGCTAACAAAACAAGATGTGATTTTTATTCCTTGTATGTGAGGACCGAATGGGAACATGGACACCAAAATAACAACAAAAGCCTCGCTACACCATGCTAACAATGTTTAGCATAGGCCTGTAGCGCTATTTAGCTTCTTGCTCACACTACTTTAAGTTGAAGCTTCACTACATGCTAACACTAAAGCCTAATTGTATCATAACATTATCACTTAAACGTACATTGTTGAGCCATATCAAGCTCCAAAACTTTATCTTACACTAAGCTAACACTTGACTTTTGTCGAGTCAAATTGCTAGCAATATTTTGATTAGGAGTATTCTGCTAACGCTTTAGCATAATACGCTAAGTGGTTGCTGCTTAAATGCTAACACTTTATCTTACATTGTTGAGCCATATTTAGCTCCTTCTGCTCGAGTTCTGGTTGAATAAAATGATAGCTGAGCAATAGCCAACTTTCTGCTAACTAGCATGTGGACACGTTAGCATCAAGGTTGTAGAATCCATGCTAACACTTTATTTTGCACTAAGCTAACACTTGATTTTTGTCGAGTCATCTCACATGATTAGTAGCCTTGATGCTAAACATTTGGCAAAACTATCATCTTGCTAACGTTATCTTGAGTATGAGTACCCTGCTAACGCTTTAGCATCAATATACAGTCCCTGCTAACGCTACTCTTTTGAGGCACTACAAGCTAATACTTGATTTTTGTCGAGTCATCTCAAACTAGCCTTGATGCTAAACAATTGCTAGCAATATTTTGAGTAGGAGTATTCTGCTAACACTTTAGCATAATACGCTAAGTGGTTGCTGATGAAATGCTAACACCTTGTCTTACATTGTTGAGCCATATCAAGCTCCAAGCTAAAATATTTTGAGTGATGGTTGAATAAAACGGTAGCTGAGCAATAGCCAACTTCTTGCTAACTAGCATGTGGACACGTTAGCATCAAGGTTGTAGAGTCCATGCTAACACTTTATTTTACACTAAGCTAACACTTGATTTTTGTCGAGTCATCTCACACGATTTGTAGCCTTGATGCTAAATAAATTGCAAAAATATCATCTTGCTAACGTTATCTTGAGTAAGAGTACCCTGCTAACGCTTTAGCATCAATATACAGTCCCTGCTAACGCTACTCTTTTGAGGCACTACAAGCTAATACTTGATTTTTGTCGAGTCATCTCAAACTAGCCTTGATGCTAAACATTTGGCAAAACTTGAGCCATCTTGCTAACAATATTTTGAGTACTCTGCTAACACTATAGCACAATATGCTAAGTGGGTGGCTGAGAGAATAAACCTTCACTCAAACAATACAAAAAAATAAAACACTACTTTCATGATGTTTTATTTTGTAGTTTATTTAGTCTTAAACTTTATGAGGGCTTCATATCATCTGAGGGTGAACAACATATCTGAAATGTGCTGTAAAAAGCGCTTTATTTAACAACTATGGCGCATGCTAGGCCCTATATTTGTTTAAAAACTGCTGAAGTAGATTCTACCCGACTAATTTTAAAATTTTTAGCCCTAACATTTGGTGAGATCTTCGCAAATCAAGGGTTAGCATTTAGCTAGCGCCACATTTTTGGTTTCCATGTGCCCCCCGTTGAAGTTAGTCCTTCTACATCCAAGCTAATACAACGATAACACACAACACGATAAGCTCAACCGTGTGAAGTTCCTCTGGATTCTGGAGATGTGAACGATGAGAATATGAATTGCATGTGGGGTCCCCTCTCTTCCCCCCCCCCCCCTCTCCCCACCATGACACTTTATAATTTTGCTGCTTTGTATTCACACACATGTATTCAGGGCTGGCGGTGTTGTTGTTTTTTTAGGCATTCCCATTGACTTGCATGAGGCGGAATAAAGATTTTGAAGCTAGCACAGGTTTAAAAATGGCCGTCTAATGTCACGTTCATGCCATGTTAAATGAAAAGTAATGGATGGAGAGTGACTTTTCACATTGTCTTACTCTGCAATCAAACTACACAATATCAAACCAATTACTCTTTTTACCAATTGATTCTTAATATTAACCATTTCTCACCTAGTTTGGCTTCATCTACGTCTGGTGACAAAATGTGATTTAAGTTGATGTGAAATATGTTGTTTTGCCGCGATTGCCGAAGCGCCGCCATGTTTCTTGGACATCATCTATGAATATTTGACTGACTTATCCAAACATTGGATTAAATATTGTGTAGTTAGATCCTGGCATTACTAGTAACTACAAATGAAAACATGTCATTGTTCGGAGGGTTGGTCGCCACCCAATTGGTTAAAAAATGATTTTTGTCGAGTCATCTCACACTAGCATTGATGCTAAACATTTGGGATACCTTTAGCTATCTTGCTAACAACATTTTGAGCATAATACCCTAAGTTGTTGGCTAAGTACATGCTAGCAGGAAACCAATATAACACTTAAAAATACACTGAAAATAACGTCTATGTTTGATACTGATATGATGTGAATGCGGCATTAGGCTATAGTGAACTTAAACAGCTTTGAGGACGTTTTATCATTCATATTTCTGACAAAAGCTTGCATTTTAAGTGCTGCAAAAACAACAGGTGTGTGTAGCTGGGGCTGATTTTGATCTGTGGACCGTGAACCAAATCTGGTCTCCAGTGCCTTGTGAAAAACATCTATTTCTGATACCCACAAGTGTGAAAAAGTCGGCAGGCGGTGTTTACAGGTTGTATTTTTATTACCATTATCATCATCATCATATCCTTCATGTTCACTGCAAACCTCAAGAAGATGATTATATTTAAACTGCTATGCATTTACTGCGAGAATAAAAGATAACCTCTGATTCTGAATGAAGGCCTTTTATGTTGATATTTATTTAGCGGTTCATATGTTGTAGCATTTCATCTATATTTTCAAATCATCATTCAAATCCAGCTTGTTTTTCTAATGCATCATTTGAGGTTGAAACTCCTCCAGTGTTTTGTGATTTTTGTTTGCCGTGTTTCTGTTGTTTTTAGACCTTTTTAATTTGTGGACGTTTTGGAGATTGACCATATATCACTTTTTGCTCCAAACATCAAGCATCGTCACGACCTCTAGCACGTCCTGCCCCGCGTTATTTTTGATAGCGCTCTGATTTTTCATTCATATAAATATATCACATTTGATGCATCGTTTTTTTTTTTTTTTTTTGGTAGCTTGGACTTTTTTGAGGAAATATCTGAAAAGAGATAGTGGGACTGTTTTACGAAAATAGCTTAAAAAACTATTGATGTGAGAGGAGTTATGTACTGTAGCTGCAACTTGTGAATTCAGAGCACCCTTTAAATTCAATAAATTTTGATTTGATAGACTGTTTCGAACAAGTGTGTGTTTTGTTTTCCTTGTCTTGCCATCTGTGTTTAAAAACCATTAACATCCATTAAAAAAAATCCTTGCTCGTTACTTTAAATGTATTTCAAAGTCAATTAAACTAAGGTATTGCTCTCAAACAATTCTGCTTTTTGGGTGGTCCCTTTCCTGTAGTGTATTCTATAGGTTTTTGTGCATGTCAATGGTCTGCAAAGGCTAAAATCCCAAAGTTCCTAAACATAGTGACATCATGATGTAACACTCACACTCCTATTGGCTGGCGTTGCAACACATTGTATATGCTAAGAGGCGGGACATCTACTGATATACACCTGAACATCAGCAGGAGAGGACTCTTTAAAGTAGAGACACTACATACTGATATACACCTGAACATCAGCAGGAGAGGACTCTTTAAAGTAGAGACACTACATACTGATATACACCTGAACATCAGCAGGAGAGGACTCTTTAAAGTAGAGACACTACATACTGATATACACCTGAACATCAGCAGGAGAGGACTCTTTAAAGTAGAGACACTACATACTGATATACACCTGAACATCAGTAGGAGAGGACTCTTTAAAGTAGAGGCACTATATACTGATATACACCTGAACATCATCAGGAGAGGACTCTTTAAAGTAGAGACACTACATACTGATATACACCTGAACATCAGCAGGAGAGGACTCTTTAAAGTAGAGACACTACATACTGATATACACCTGAACATCAGCAGGAGAGGACTCTTTAAAGTAGAGACACTACATACTGATATACACCTGAACATCAGCAGGAGAGGACTCTTTAAAGTAGAGACACTACATACTGATATACACCTGAACATCAGTAGGAGAGGACTCTTTAAAGTAGAGGCACTATATACTGATATACACCTGAACATCATCAGGAGAGGACTCTTTAAAGTAGAGACACTACATACTGATATACACCTGAACATCAGCAGGAGAGGACTCTTTAAAGTAGAGACACTACATACTGATATACACCTGAACATCAGCAGGAGAGGACTCTTTAAAGTAGAGACACTACATACTGATATACACCTGAACATCAGCAGGAGAGGACTCTTTAAAGTAGAGACTCTACATACTGATATACACCTGAACATCAGCAGGAGAGGACTCTTTAAAGTAGAGACACTACATACTGATATACACCTGAACATCAGCAGGAGAGGACTCTTTAAAGTAGAGACACTACATACTGATATACACCTGAACATCAGCAGGAGAGGACTCTTTAAAGTAGAGACACTACATACTGATATACACCTGAAAATGAGCATAATATGTCCTCTTTAAATATTCATTTTTCACTTCCATTTCTTCACGTTCGCCCATTTCTTTTTGTCAGGTCTTAATTGGGGAGTTATTTTGTTATCATTTCCTCCATCAGTAGCATCCGCTCTGTTTTGAATACAACAGAAGAATGACGGAAAAGCTGCAGTATGAGTGGGAACAGTTACATTAAATCATCTTTAATCAATATTTGTATATCAAACCACCGGGTGCAATAATCTCCTGAATCTGCAGGGGGTTTTTTCTGGATGGAGTTACAGCTCAGTGTTTAACTGGTAAGACAATACATGTGTTATAATGATAAGAAATCCACATTGCTATCAAGAAGGAGTTTTAATTGAATTAACAGGAGAGAAACCTGAGATCATCTGTCTGCTTCAAATAAAGAATATCTACATTTTCTTCTCACTTTGTTTTTCCTCTTTTGTATTATTTAGTGTCTGGTTATGGTGCATGAGGTGTTTTTGAAGATGTAATGTGAAGTCATGGCCACTGGGAGGCGCTGTGGCTCAGGGCTGATATGTGGATAGAATATACTGGCACAGGTCTAAATGTATTTAAATAGCCGGCTTTAAAAGAATACCATAGATTTCATTTTTGAAATTACATTAAATCAACACATTTGTCTCAGAATGACAATAAAAAAAAAAAATTATACAAGAATATGATTAGATTTCATGATAGAATGAAAAATACATGTCAAATAAAACATCTTTAATATCATTCAAATGTAAAAAGGCAACATCCTTTTTACATTTTTCTTAATTGAGAATTTACGTCATGGTAAAGACCTTCCAACATAAACGTCTCTATACGGTGGTTTAATCATTTCAGTTCCCCCACACTCTGCTGCTCAAAAAGTCCAGAAACTAAGATCACATGTATTTCTGAAGACTGGAGTACGTCTAAGAATAGATTAAATATTATATTGTGTCCATTTCAGAATTAAAAACCACCCATAAAACCTTTTGAAATGGACTTCCAGTAACCCAGACGAACACAGGACAATAACACGGCCCCCCCCTCTACATTGTGATTCCCCACGCCCCCTTTTTGTCCCAAAATACAGAAGCGAACCTGTTGCTCTTCAGCTCAGGAGACACAGATAGCTTATAGACAAAAACACTCAGCGGGGGAAGCACTCAGGAAACACACACACACACACACACACACACACACACACACACACACACACACACACACACACACACACACACACACACACACACACTAGTAGTAGTAGATGCACCACTCCAACTGGATCTCTCTGAAAGGTTACTTTGATCGTCCATCAGCTCTCGCCTGCTCTGAGAACCTGATCCTTCCCTGCAGTACGTAATCTGTTTCGAGTGACACTGAGTTTTCCACAGCTTATAAATAACGTCTGCTCTGACTTCCAGCAGATGAGAGCAGAGCGTGAGAGAATACACACTTTGGGAGAAGTCCTCCATGGAGGTAGATGGGAAAAGTTCCAGCCAAGGGATCTTCCTGCTGGAAAACGTCCGTTAAAAGTCAGTTTGCAACTTTAAAATATCTGAAAACTGGGAAACCACAGATTGATCGAACAGAAGGAACTACTAGAGGAAGTTCTCAAGAACTCTTTTTCAGGGCGTCGAACAGAGAAGGAACTAAAGAAGGTTTGGGTTTCTGAGCTGCATTTCGGCCACTCTTTGGACTTGCATCTCGGGGTTGGTGAGGGTCTCTAAAGAATCAAATCAAGCCCAATATCACAAAACACGTTTGTCTCAGTGGGCTTCACAGATTAGAAGCAAACAACAACATTGAAGCCATGGATGAATCCACAGAAGGTCGACAGGAAGTGATGGAAAGCGAGGCTCTAGTTGAGTTCAGAGCAACGTTACAAGCCGCCATCAGAGAGGTCCACGTTGACGTCAGTGCCTTCAAGCAACGCATCGAGAAGAGGATCGGAGAGCTGGTTATTCCCAACGGACCTTTGTTGGAGGCGGTGAACCGGCTTCAGGAAGAGAACCAGCTACTCAGAGCCAAGATGGAGGGTCTCGGCCGGCTGGTGGAGAGCATCGCTGGGATACAGATGGAGAGGAAGAACGAGGAGGAGAGTTTAAAGAATGGACAAAGAGAAGAAAGAGCGGGAAGATCCGAGTGCAGCCAGTCGAGTCAGTCGGTGTGTTCGGAGGTTTCGGGGTCCAGCGGAGGCTCGAACTCTGCGTCAACGAACAACCCAGCTCCACCTCCAACGAACAACCCAGCTCCACCTCCAACGAACAACCCAGCTCCACCTCCATGGAGAGCAAAGAGACACGCTGATACTAACGTGAGTACTGCTTCAGGTTTCAGCTTAAAGGTCTCCTATTATGCAAAATCCACTTCTCCATGTCTCTTTACATCACCATGTGTCCCCTCTTCTTCATGTCTCTTCTTCATCAACATGTGTCCCCTCTTCCTCATGTCTCTTCTTCATCAACATGTGTCCCCTCTTCTCATGTCTCTTCTTCATCAACATGTGTCCCCTCTTCTCATGTCTCTTCTACATCAACATGTGTCCCCTCTTCTTCATGTCTCTTCTACATCAACATGTGTCCCCTCTTCTTCATGTCTCTTCTTCATCAACATGTGTCCCCTCTTCCTCATGTCTCTTCTACATCAACATGTGTCCCCTCTTCTTCATGTCTCTTCTACATCAACATGTGTCCCCTCTTCTTCATGTCTCTTCTTCATCAACATGTGTCCCCTCTCTTCATGTCTCTTCTCATCAACATGTGTCCCCTCTTCTTCATGTCTCTTCATCAACATGTGTCCCCTCTTCTTCATGTCTCTTCTTCATCAACATGTGTCCCCTCTTCTTCATGTCTCTTCTTCATCAACATGTGTCCCCTCTTCTTCATGTCTCTTCTTCATCAACATGTGTCCCCTCTTCTTCATGTATCTCTTCATCAACATGTGTCCCCTCTTCTTCATGTCTCTTCATCAACATGTGTCCCCTCTTCTTCATGTCTCTTCATCAACATGTGTCCCCTCTTCTTCATGTCTCTTCTACATCAACATGTGTCCCCTCTTCTTCATGTCTCTTCTTCATCAACATGTGTCCCCTCTTCCTCATGTCTCTTCTACATCAACATGTGTCCCCTCTTCTTCATGTCTCTTCTACATCAACATGTGTCCCCTCTTCTTCATGTCTCTTCTTCATCAACATGTGTCCCCTCTTCTTCATGTCTCTTCTACATCAACATGTGTCCCCTCTTCTTCATGTCTCTTCTTCATCAACATGTGTCCCCTCTTCTTCATGTCTCTTCTTCATCAACATGTGTCCCCTCTTCTTCATGTCTCTTCTACATCAACATGTGTCCCCTCTTCTTCATGTCTCTTCTTCATCAACATGTGTCCCCTCTTCTTCATGTCTCTTCTCATCAACATGTGTCCCCTCTTCTTCATGTCTCTTCTTCATCAACATGTGTCCCTCTTCTTCATGTCTCTTCTACATCAACATGTGTCCCCTCTTCTTCATGTCTCTTCTTCATCACATGTGTCCCTCTTCTTCATGTCTCTTCTTCATCAACATGTGTCCCCTCAGAGACTCTGAAAGTTTCAGGAACAAAGATTCTCTCTCTTTTGATCCATTTCTATAAAAACCTGTCTGAAAATGAGCTGATCAGATTTTGGCCACTTGATGATGTCATAACGATGTGTTGGCTTGGTAACCATTAGCCAATCAGCAACCAAGGTAACCCCCTTGTTTACATTGTGTGCATTCATGTGATCCATAGAGTCTATGATGTGGCTGAGGTGAAGTCTCATCGGGGGTCCCGGGCCTTGTTAAGGGTTAGAGTTAGAGTTAGAGTTACCCTTTAATATATTTGAAGTGTGTTGTTTTTATGAATATTAACTCCGTAAAGTGTCTTTGAGTTTCAAGAAAAGCGCTTATTTATTGCTTAAAGGTAAGTGGCTGCACATTCTGCTGAAACTTAACCAAGAAACTGAACCATCAGCTCCTTGAAGAAGTAATAATTAGGGCTGTCAAGTTAACGCGTTAATAACGCGTTAACGCAAAAAAAATTAACGCCACTAATTATTTTAACGCGATTAACGCATTTGTATTTTTTGTCCTCGGCCGCCCCGTAGTTTCAGAGCGCATCGAGTTTAAAATACCATCTACAAGCTGATGCTGACAGCCCCGCTCCTACCGTCCGCTTGTGGCAGACCACACTTCCACGCTCACTGGCAAGCCCGGACTGGCCATCGGGAGGACCGGGGGGAGTGTGTGTGTGTGGCGCGACTCGCGCGAGCGAGGCACACCTTACGTGTTGTTGTTGTTAGCATCTGGTGCTAGCTAGCTGCGCTAACGGATATAAGGAGCTGTTTCAATGACATTCGCCGACAACTGCGCCGAGCACTTGACTTTATGCAGGTAGCCAGACAGTGGGACATTGTACGAAAAGTCAGCGCACTCAGCACGGATAGTACGCGCTACATGATTGCAGCATCCAGGCAGCTCTCCACATTCTCTCTCACACACACACACACACACACACACACACACACACACACACACACACACACACACACACACACACACACACACACACACACACACACACACACACACACACACACACACACACACAGTTGTATGAGAGAGGTTCCAGGTTGAATTGAGGTGAATATTTGTAATGTTCAGGTTGTTGTGTTTAATATTCATGAGAATATTTGTCATTGTTCAAATGATAATAAACAAACATATAAAGCATATTTGTCCACTCATATGTTGATAAGAGTATTAAAAACTTGAAAATATCCCTCTAAGGTACATTTAGAACAGATACAAAATGTGCGATTAATTTGCGATTAATCGCGATTAACTATTTTAATCGACTGACAGCCCTAGTAATAATAAAAGTGTTAACATAACCATGCAGTGATTCAAATGATGCACCACTTGATCTGAATCACTGATATCAAGAGACGACATCATGCAAATATCACATTCTCCTCTTTGCTCCAGATCCAGATGAGACACTGACATTCAACTCTCCCCCATCTGATTGATAGATCCGTGCGATTGAAGACTTCTCCGGTTGCAAAACACTGCAGTGGTTAAAAATAACTACTAAGCAGATTTTTTACAACCTTTAAAAGTTCTCTCGATTACATCCATTTCATATTTCGTGGAATATTCCCAAAAGAGAAGTTGCCAGATGTTCATTTGAATCAGCTCGTGTTGCTGCATCTGTTTTATCTGAATCTTTGCAGCTCAGTCTTTCCAAACACCTTTCCTGAGGTTAACTAAGTTCAGCCAACTCTGTCTTCATCAACACCAACGCACGGCGCGCTGTGTTCAGCACAAACATAAAGAAACACATGTGTTTCCACGAGTAAAACAACAAATCTATATGAGGTGAAAATAAACCATCAGACGAAGTGCTCCGTGTGAGGAGTCAGGATCAGCTGTGAGGTGTGACCTCTGACTCCAGTGGTTCCTCTGAAGCCTCTTCATCACCTTCATCACCTTCATCACCTGGTTCCATGCACACCACACACACACACACACACACACACACACACACACACACACAC
>JAAOOA010002081.1:5000-77232 GCA_012861695.1 Trematomus loennbergii
GATTTCTCCTCAGGACTCCAGGCTGAAGGAGAACACAACTCAACAGGTAAAGTGCTCAGTTTATTCACCCTGTTACTCTTGAAGTGATTACAGTCTGTAAACAAACGTTATCATAAAACATGATGTAGTTTAAAGACTTCACCACTAACTGATCCTAGTTTCATCATTTATGATTTTACCATGTTTGTGAAACCAGGATATACTTCAAAGGTAAACAACAAACCATCATCACCTTTTCCTCACCACCACTTTTCATGATTATACTTTATAAATACCATCAGATCATCACATTGAAAAGGAATCTAACTTCGATACAACCAACGTTAATATCTAGGCCGTCTCCCATACCGAACTCCGGTGCTGATAAGGCTCCGGTGAACGGCCGTCCAATCTTTTTAGGACTAAACCCCCAGAATCTACACGCAAGAGCAACGTAATCTGCTTAGGGGGGCGTTTACAGCGTGGCCTCTAACACCAAACTGCCCGTCGTATCCCTATTTAGGCACTTATTAGAAGTATTCGATGTTCTCGCGCCCAGGAGAGGAGCTTAGAATGAAGAGACGAATGGAGTCTTCGAAAAGGTTCAAATTGGTTGAGTTTAATTAAATGGCACGATGATACAACAAGCAGAGGGTAAGAGAAAAGACAAAGCCGGTGATGTCTCTCGTGAGGCTGCAGCGAAGAAGAAGTCTCGTCTTGTCCTCTCCGATCTCCTTTATCTTCTTCTCGTTCTCTCCCGCTGTGCAGATAGGGGGACCGTCCTCCTCGGTCTTCAATGTTCGATATCGCGTGAAACAGAGGACTTCGGCATTCTGTATTCCCTGCCTACTTCCTTAAGCCTTTTCTCCTCCTTATCTCTTTCATGACTTTCTATTTAATACCTTATAAACAGCTGTAATAGTTAGTTTAGAAATCCTAGAAACACCTCTACGGCACAGTTCTCATTTACGGTAACTCCCTCTGACGTCATAGATACTCACGTAATGTGAAAACACTCTACGATCAACTGTATCTTCATTTAATATTCAGCAGTAATAATATCTCGACGTCTATAGATGTAGTGTTAAAGTCCGTAGGTTTTGGTGTGCCACACTCTATGTCATTTTCACTTTACATTCAGAAAAGGTATCATTATTATTAGCCACATGCTAACTGCTAACCGGATATGAAGGATTTTCAGAATAAAAGCTTGGCATTGAGATTTCCTGAGAACTTCCGGGTTTTTTTCACAATAAAACAGCTTTTAAACTGACGATATGTTTTAGACTCAATTATGCTATTAAACATTGATTTTAATTTCTAACACACTCCAGCCACGGATGTCCGACCGCTAGGATAGCAAAACGGAGTGTATAGTGTAGTAGGTGTTGGTGGGCTGGTAGAACCCCAGAGCAGTATCTAAACTGCCCCTGGAGGAGAAACCCTGTGTCGTTGGGAGACTCCTTGGTAATTAGGGCAGCTTCAGGACCCTCAATCCCTAACCCCCAATTTTGATCCCCTTATACCAATTAAAACAATGCAAAAGTAATATCAAACCCAGCCAGAGTCAAACATTAATAAAGTGAGCCTAACCCATAATGTGAAACTATAGTTTAACCTTAGCAGCGTTTCTATTCCCCTTAAACAATTTAACAGCATTATCATAAGTAGTCAAAAATGTATAGTAACATGATGTTAAAAATAAATCAAGATACTCTGCACTTTTAACGGCACAATGTCGGCAGGTCAGGTCCACAGCATTTCTGGAGCCCTCGTCTGGTCAGCTGCTGTAAAAGATTAGTTTGGTGGCACAGAAGTTCTAGACTTCTTAGCCGGAGGAGGACAGGTAGACCCTTCCCCAAGCTCCTAGGACTAATGTCAAAATAGTCTTCTAAATGTTCTGTAACATACCAGCGAGGTGGTTCCCTGTTATCCCCGCGGAGTCTCAGTGAGAGACCCCTCCTAGATGCTGGCAACAAATGATCAGATAAATCTTCTCTCTGATATAAGCGTCCATCACCAACCAACCACTCAACAGAACGTCTATAAAGGGACTGAAACATTGCTATAGTAAATATCACACATTTTCTTAAAATATTGTTACATCTACTTGGTTTTAAATTCATTACTACCAACCAGGAGTTGGATAAACACCAGATACTACAAAAGGAAGTTGGTCAAAATCTCCAAAGTGAGCAAACCTATTCTAATGACTTTTAGCAGTTAAAAAGCTTCTAACATTATTCTACTTATTGAACTGCTCCCTGATAGGAAGAAACTAATAACACAACTGAACTCTCCTTTCTGCTCAAAATGGATAAATCAATAAACAACTCAGCGTTGGCCGATTGATAAGGCCATTTGCCAGTTTCTAATAAGTAAAATGGGGATAGCTAAGATCAAAGTCACAAATCCCCCATTCTTTAATGACTTTGGGGTAATCAAAACTAAATTAAGAAATAGTCAAAATGATTCCAATCAGGATCTCTTGTATTGACTGGGATGAAGCATTCTCAGAGGTAACGTTCGGTCTCTCCATTACGTGCTGTCACTGTCTCAGGTCCAGAGAGTAGTGAGAGTATGTAAGGGCGGGGGTGCTGATCTCTATCTCAGAGCTGCATGTCAAACCACATCAACATCCGGTGCTTAGCCTGCAGCAAGGAGGAGAGGCAAAAGAGGAGAAATCTCCCTCTAAGCAGTTTTGAAAATGTTCTTTATAATTGTTTTCTTAAGCAGCTTTTATGGATAAAGCTACTTAATCATATGTTTCATGTTTCAGGTCCTATTAGTTTATAGATGTGGGGGGGATGTTATACTTGATTAAAAGAAGTGATACCACAGTGTAGAAATACTGTAACAAGAACAAGTCTGGTATTGAAATCTACTTAGGTAAAAGTATTAGGATCAAATAATGCTTAAAGTACCATCATTAATACTCCGTTTGAATGTCAGTGGACTGCAAATAAGTCAATAAAGGAGCATGGCTGCTCATTCCCTGGCTCTCAAAAGAGTTTGGCTGGCTGTTTAATCTATGTTCACACTGAGACAGTACAACACAGAGAGAGAACAGTACACCTAGTGTGTAAGTACATACAAGCAGGTCACACAGTATGATCACAAATACATAACATCTGTTCAAAATCTGTTTTCATTAGAAAGTACAGGCTGCATATGTTCTCAGCCTTGGAGAAACTTGACAGGTTCATTTCAACGTGTGCCTACTTTGTTCATGTACTGTTGAGGTTCATCTCAGTAGTTGTGTGCTATAATGTATTTACAAAGTGTGAAGAGGAGGCAACTTTAGAATAGGGAACCTGTTCAGGTCAATTAGAGTCAAACTACTAGCTTATTGGTTATGAACAAGACTTCACTTTAAAATAGGGAACATGTTCTTAGATAGAAATACCTCATTTTGAGTTGTTTAGACTTAATAACACTTACAGTTTCATGTCTTGTTACATAAGAATAGATCATATTTGTTAAGTGTTATTATGGGATAATTACTATTCTTGTGGTACTGCTGCCTTATTAGGCCCATATTGAGCAGCGCATATTAAGACCAAACTCATGAACAATAACTTCCTTACTTGCAATAAATAAGCACTAATTAGAGGGTTATTGAGGAAAAGCTCTCAACTAATGGCTTATTACTTGTAGAATATGGTCATGTAGAATAAGGCATTAATAAGTGTTTTATAATGACTAATAAAGAGCCAATATACTGCTAATAAGCATGTTAATTAACAACTAGTTGATGGTTAATATGTGTACCGTAATATAAAGTGTTACCAGTCATTCAAACCTGTACTTACAGTACTTGAACTCATTTTGTTGAATACATGTGATGTAGTAGTATTATAAAACCATATACTCCAGTAAAGTAATTCAAACCTGTACTTACAGTACTTGAGTATATGTACTTTATTACTTCCCACCACCGGTTTATAGAGAGCTGGAGTTAATGATCTGATTATCACTCGGAAGTATTAATAGTATAAATGATTAATTATTAAAATATGCTAATATCAATGAAGGTACATGACTCTCTTGTTTCTCTTCAGAGCCTGGTGTTAGGCTGGTGGGAGGAGAGAGTCGCTGTGCAGGAGACCTGGAGGTGGAACATGAGGGAGAATGGAGACAGTGGGGGCTTACTCCTCTGGACCCTGAAGGCAAGGAGTCGCCTGCAGAGAGCTGGACTGTGGCTCTGCTGTTTCTGTGGGAGAGAGGGAGTCCTCAGGAGACCTGTGGGAGGATCAGTCCTGACTGTGTTGAGTCTGGATCTGCTCTGAGGGAGTGTGCACGATCATATTCCTCTAAGACATCCTGACTCTCACCTGCTCAGGTAAACCCATCAATGACATCATCAGTGACATCATCAGTGACATCATCAGTGACATCATCAGTGACATCATCAGTGACATCATCGATGACATTTATTTTCATTTATTGTTTTCATTTTCTTGTTTTTAGAATTAAAAAATACACAAACCCAAATAACAAATGATGAACAGTGTATGAAGCAGCCGGGCGTTGTGGGTGGGCTACTGGGTCTATAGGCCCACCCACTCATTCATCAACAATGACTGAGAGAAAATATAGCTTACCGGATTTTTATTTTTGATTATCAAAATGAATAATTAAATAATAGCAAAAATAAGTTTCCCTTTAAAAAATTAATACAATTAGAAGCAACATTTAT
Organism: Trematomus loennbergii; assembly: GCA_012861695.1. Taxonomy (NCBI): domain Eukaryota; kingdom Metazoa; phylum Chordata; class Actinopteri; order Perciformes; family Nototheniidae; genus Trematomus; species Trematomus loennbergii. Next base: position 9,679 of record JAAOOA010002081.1, read on the forward strand.
TAACGTATTCAGGCTTCTGTTGTGTGAGATGTTCTATCCAATCACAACAGGCCAATGTAAAATAGCCTGTTGTGATTGGCCTACATAGTTCACATAGTCGAAGCGCGGCGCAAACACAACGTAGGACGTCCCACAGACCCCGCAGATGAAGGAGGAAAATATAGCACTCATTTACAGAGTCACAAGAATCCATGTTCAGAGTTTTCAAAAGAGTGAGAGGGGAGAGGCCAGAACCATCATCCTCACAGCAGGGGCCGTCTCACTCCAGATTCTGCCTCTCTATGCTTTCTGTGTCTCTAAAATGTATCAATGTAATGTGAACCAAAAGAAATGAACAAGCAGTATTACATTTCATTTCACTCATTGCAGCCTGGAGCACGGCTGATATGAAGAGTCATGAAACCCACCGGGTTATTTGGAGCCTCCACCTCTAGAATGATACAATTCACCATTTAATGGAAAACACGAGATCAATATACAAACAACAGCTTGAATTCAATGATGACGCCATGTTTGAAGAACAACGTGTTTACAAACACCAATCAGATAACACATGTGAAACACACATGTAAGAGTAAAGAATGAAACCTTTTGAAAGTGTCTGTGTGAGAGCAGAGGTGGAGCTGAGCAGGAGCAGAGGATCTGCAGAGGAGGAGGTTTTGTTGAAGACACAGGGAAAGGGTTCACTAATGGAGACCACTTGCTAGAGGGTATCAGATGTAGATGTGAGGGTACCTGCAGTCTGTGTTCTTATAAACATGTGTTCTGTTGTTCATCATCAACTCATGTTGGAACTGAGTCCAGTTTGAATCTCTGAAATATAGTTTCATCTCTTTGATGGTGTGTCTTTGACCTCTGTTTGATCTTCTGTCCTCTGCAGACTCTGTCAGGCTGCTGGGGGGGACTGGTCTGTGCTCAGGCAGACTGGAGGTGAACTCTGACCAGTCTAACCAGTCTAACCCGTCCTGGTCCTCAGTGTGTGAGGCTGACTTTGACCAGCAGGATGCTCAGGTGGTCTGCCGGCAGCTGGGCTGTGGGGCTCCTTCAGTCCTCCAGGGGGCGCTCTATGGAGAAGGGGAGGCTCCAATGTGGACCAAAGAGTTCCAGTGTGGAGGCCATGAGTCTGCTCTCCTGGACTGTAGCTCAGCCTCAGAGAGAAACACCTGCTCACCTGGCACAGCTGTTAGCCTCACCTGCTCAGGTAGAGAGGAGCTGTGATTGGTTCATTCTGTTCTCATCAAACTCACTTTATTCTCTCTCTGATCACTCTCTTGTTTCTCTTCAGAGCCTGGTGGTGTTAAGCTGGAGGGAGGAGAGAGTCGCTGTGCAGGACTCTGGAGGTGGAACATCAGGGAGAATGGAGACCAGTGGAGGACTCTCCTGGACCCTGAAGGCAGCAGGAGTCGCCTGCAGAGAGCTCGACTGTGGCTCTGCTGTTTCTGTGGGACAGAGAAAGGAGTCCTCAGAGAGACCTGTGGGGGATCAGCTCTGACTGTGTTCAGTCTGGATCTCCTCTGAGGGAGTGTGCAGAGCATCAAATCAAGGCATCTTCACCCTCCTTCCTGAACTCTCACCTGCTCAGGTAAGCCCATCAGTGACATTGTTTCTGACATCATGTCCTCTGTCTCTTTGTTAGTCTCTCTCTCTCTCTCTCTGACAAAGAGACAATCCCTCTCTGCTACCTGGACTGTCACAGACTGAAAGCTCTTTGTAATGTCTTCAACTAGGTTTTCTATGTGAGAGCTATGAAATGAAGATTTAAAAAAAAAAAAAAAAGAATCATGAATGTGATGATTTTGTAAGGTTTTATTTAAAATGACTTACATAAAGGTTTTATTAAAAGTCAAAGTCTCTCTCTCTCTCTCCTCTCTCTCTCTCTCTCTCTCTCTCTCTCTCTCTCTCAATTCAATAGCTTTATTAGCATGACCATATTTACATACAGTATTGACAAAGCTCTGTGTAGTGTAACATCTATACAAAAATACACACAAATGAACAGTTATAAACAAACTGCTAAGAACATGTGTTTTTGTGTGTTGTTTTTTTACAAGGAAAACAGATTCATTTCATTCACATAATACATTAGTATAAAAATAGAATATGATATACATACATACATAAGATGTGAGACGTGGTGATCTGCTCATTCCGGTTCCCTCAGACTGTGCAGAGACAAACTGTCCTGCAACAATGCAGCTCTCTTTATATTCCCCCAGAAGTATTTTTAGTTTTTCATTTTCATTTTAAATAATTGAGGATGCTTATGGTTGAGTTTTGGGAAGAATTGTTTGCGTACAGGTTCAAAAAGTTGGGCATGTGTGAGGAAGTGCTGCTCTGTCTCCACAGCAGTTCCTCCACAGTGTTGGCATGATCGCTCCTTTTTTGGCAGCCATGTTTTCTTGTACCTCCCTGTTCTATGGCCAGGCTGTGACTCTCTCTCTCTCTCTCTCTCTCTCTCTCTCTCTCTCTCTCTCTCTCTCTCTCTCTCTCTGTACCTGTTTCTATGACCAGGCTGGAGCACTCAGTCTGTACTTGTCAACAACTTCCTGTGTTGAACATCAGTCACTGTGGTCAGGTAGGCTGCCACAGTGTCCTGTCTTTTTAGGGCCAGATAGCATTGCATTTTACTTTGTGTTGGGATTTAGTGTTCCAATAAGTGAGGTAGTTTTTGTGTGTTTTGTTATAATTTGGTTGACTCTAATAGATGTGGGCTCAGACTGGTCCTGATGACAGTCTGAACCAGTTTGTGAACAGAGTGTCAGGACCAGCTGAGAGAGGGGACTCTTTCCTTGTTCATCTCTGATGCTGCAGGGCTTTGTGGTGGTAGGAGTGGGGGTCACTTTCTTTCTGTCTATGTCTCTGTCTCTCTCTCTCTCTCTCTCTCTCTCTCTCTCTCTCTCTCTCTCTCTCTCTCTCTCTCTCTCTCTCTCTCTTGATGCTGCAGGGCTTGTGTGGTAGGAGTGGGGTCACTTTCTTTTAGATGTAGCCAATATTTAATTGATCGTTTCTGGATTTTATTAATAATGGGAAGGTGCCTAATTCCGCTCTGCAGGCGTTGTTAGTTGTTCTCCTGTGAACCTGGAGGATGCAAAACTCATTGTGAGCATTTTCTATTGGATGATTTTCCCATTGTCAAATGTTTGGTTTGTTTGTGGGCCCCACACTTCGCTTCCATCGAGTAGGATGGGTTGTATTACTGATTGAAGTCATTTAAGCCAAATTAAAATGTGAAATTGAATGTGAATTTGTCTTTGTATTGCATAAAACGCCCTGCGTGCTTTCTCTCTCAGTTCCTTGACAGCTTGATTAAAGCTTCCAGTGGGACTTATTTTCAGGCCTAAATAATTATATTCTGAGCAATTTTCTATTGTCTGTGTCCCAATTGTGAAGTCAATATTGTTTGCCTGACATCTGGATCTTTTTTGAAATATCATTGTTTTTGTCTTTTTGATGTTAATTGCCATGGCCCAGGTCTGACAGTAACCTTCGAGTATATTTAAACTCTGTTGAAGTCCTTCTTTTGTCGGGCTTAACAGGATGAAATCATCTGCATACAGCAGGAATCTGATCACTTGTGAAGTGTGAGCCCAGGTGGACTGTTCTAAGATAGTGGCCAGTTCCTTAATGTAGATGTTGAACAGGGCCGGTGATAAACAGCATCCTTGTCTTACTCCCCGTTCTTGAGAAATGAAGGTTGTTCTTTTGTGTCCGATCTTGATGCTGCACATGTTGTTTGTGTACATAGATTTTATTAGGTCATATGTTTTACCCCCTATACGCTTTGAAGGAGTTTGTTGAATAGACCAACATGCCAAATCGAGTCAAATGCTTTTTGGAAATCAATGAAACAGGCAAATATTTTGCTTTATTTTGATTAACATATTTGTCAATTAGGGTGTGTAGGGTGTAAATGTGGTCTGATGTGCGGTGATTTGGTAAGAATCCAATTTGGCTTTTGCTCAGGACATTGTGTTTCGTAAGGAAGTCTATAAGCGGGAATGTATAATACTACAAAGACCTTCCCCAGGTTACTGTTCACACAAATGCCTCTGTAATTATTAGGGTCAGATTTATCGCCGTTTTTAAAAATGGGTGTTATGAGACCACGATTCCAGCTGTCAGGAAAGTAACCTACAATCAGGATCAAATTGAATAGTTTGAGTATAGCCAATCTGATCTTTTTACTTGGGTGTTTTAGCATCTCGTTCATATGCCGTCAAGCCCACTTGCTTTTTTGGTTTTAGGTTAATCAACTTTTTTCCAGTTCCTGTTCAGTAATTAGAAAGTCCAAAGGGTTCTGGGAGTCCTTGATGACCAATTCTAAGTTGTTGAACTTTTCAATGATTTGTGTTTGTTCTGAGTCAGAATTGATAGGAATGTTACCATACAGATGTTTGAAGTGATCGGTCCAGATGTCTCCATTCTGTATAACTGGGTCATCGTGTTTACTTTACTTAGATTCTTCCAATGTTCCCAGAATCTGTTTGTGTTTAAAGACTCCTCGATTATCGTTAGTTTTTGTGTGTACTGAGCCTTCTTGATTTTGAGTGTACGTTTGTATTGTTTGAGCATGTCGCAGTAAAGGAGGCGTACGTCTGCGTTGCTAGGATCTCTATGTTTTGGTTGGTTTCCTAAGTTCTTTCCTTTTTTGTTGGCATTCTTCATCAAACCAGTTGATTTCTTTTTGTTTTGGGGCTTGTTGCTGCATTTCTTCAGTTGGGATGTATGAGCTGTTCTCATGAAGATTTGGTTAATTGTTCTAACTGCCAGGTCTATGCCTTCTTTATTGTGGTCATATGTGGTGTCCAGAAAGTTGTCAAGAGTCTTTGAATTTGTTCGTTTCCGATAGCTTTCTGGAACTCTTGTGCACTGTCTGGAGCCCATTTGTATTTTCTTTTAATGTTAAACAGATTATTGGGCTCAGATTGTGGACTGTTAGTTTCTGTTCTTTTCATGAACACAGTCATTTGGCTGTGATCCGATAGAGGTGTTAGAGGTTTGACTATAAATGAACTGAGAAAGAGCGGGTCCAAGTCAGTTATCATGTAATCTACGGTACTCGTGCCAAGAGATGAGCAGAAGGTGGGTCTTCCCAAAGAGTCACCTCTAAACCGTTAACAATGTACAGACCGAGGCTTTGACAGAGTTGGAGCAGGTCTCTCCCATTCTTGTTTATCTGAGGGTCAGAATTATGGCGAGGAAGATTTGTGGTGTTGCGGGAAAGTTTTGTCCAAATATATGTTTGTTACCACTCTCTGAGTATGAGTCTGGATGGGTTCCAGTACGTGCGTTGAGGTCTCCACAGATCAACACTTTTCCTTGGGCCTGAAATCTGCAGATTGGGTGTGGAGGTGTGGGAATATTTCCTCGCTGTAGTAAGGAGAGTCACTCGGAGGGCATATATTGTACATACAAACAAATCATTTTCTGTACATGTGATGCTTTTGGATAGTTTAATCCAGATGTGGGAGGGCTCGGATTTTATTATTGTTATATATTTTGAGAGTTCGAATTTGTGCCAAATTATAATGCCTCCTGAATCTCTCCCTTTTTTAATTGCTGGGTTTTTGATCGAGGGCAGAAGAATTTGTTTGTAATTTGGGGGACAGTGGATGTTGGAATCAGATCGACACCAGGTCTCTTGGAGGATAATAATGTCTACATTTTGAGTGTTCTCTTTAAATTCATCTGTTCTATATTTCTGTCCAAACAGAGAAGAGTGTATACCTTGGATGTTCCACATAGAGATGGAGAATGGTGTCATTGAAGTGGTCATTGTGAAGAATACAAATACATTTTAAAAATCTCTCTCTCTCAGTCTTGAGAGGTCATTAACCTCTCTCTTCTCTCTCTCTCCTCTCTCTCTCTCTCTCTCTCTCTCTCTCAGTCTGAGAGGTCATTAACCTCTCTCTCTCTCTCTCTCTCTCTCTCTCTCTCTCTCTCTCTCAGTCTTGAGAGTCATTAACCTCCTTGAAACCTGGGATTACAGAGTTCAACTTGTTTCAGTAAATGCTCCTTACTTCGTTGAATGTTTGGCACTTTAGGAGGAAGTGCATCTCTGTCTCAGTCTCACCTGTCGTACAGTGACCACATATTCTGTTTTCTTTTGGTTGCCAGGATCTGTTGTGTCTTCCTGTTGCCAGTGTGTGGTCACTGAGCCTGTGCTTGGTTAGGATCTGTCTCTGCTTTCTATCTCTGACAGTAGACAGATATTCTGCCAGCTCATACTCTCTCTTTAGAGCCAGGTAACATTCTAATCTACTTTGGCTTCTAGTTTCTTCTTTCCAATGTTCTAAATAGTTGTGTTTACATTGTGTTATAATGCGTTTGACTGTGATTGGTGTTTGGAGAGCAGTGTTGTTGAGAGACTGGTCAGAGTGGCTCTGAGAGGGGGCAGTTAGCCTCAGCACCAGCTGACATAGGGGACTCTTCTCTGGGGTTAGCTCTTGGCTTTGGAGGGCTTTGGAGTGGAGGGTGTCTCGGGGGCTGGATCTAAGGTGGTTAAAGAATGTTAGTGCTCTCTTTTGAGTGTTAATGATCAGAGGGTATCTGCCTAATTCTGCTCTACATGCATTTGTTGGTGTTTTTCTCTGAACACGTCAAATGTATCTGCAGAATTCTGCATGTAAAGACTCTGTTGGATGTTTGTCCCAGCGGGTATAGCTCTGGTGTGCATCAATAACATATTTGATATTGCATTTTTACAAAACGCAACTGAGTCCAGTTTGAATCTCTGAAATATAGTTTCATCTCTTTGATGGTGTGTCTTTGACCTCTGTTTGATCTTCTGTCCTCTGCAGACTCTGTCAGGCTGCTGGGGGGGACTGGTCTGTGCTCAGGCAGACTGGAGGTGAACTCTGACCAGTCTAACCAGTCTAACCCGTCCTGGTCCTCAGTGTGTGAGGCTGACTTTGACCAGCAGGATGCTCAGGTGGTCTGCCGGCAGCTGGGCTGTGGGGCTCCTTCAGTCCTCCAGGGGGCGCTCTATGGAGAAGGGGAGGCTCCAATGTGGACCAAAGAGTTCCAGTGTGGAGGCCATGAGTCTGCTCTCCTGGACTGTAGCTCAGCCTCAGAGAGAAACACCTGCTCACCTGGCACAGCTGTTAGCCTCACCTGCTCAGGTAGAGAGGAGCTGTGATTGGTTCATTCTGTTCTCATCAAACTCACTTTATTCTCTCTCTGATCACTCTCTTTTTCTCTTCAGAGCCTGGTGGTGTTCAGCTGGAGGGAGGAGAGAGTCGCTGTGCAGGAGACCTGGAGGTGGAACATCTGGGAGAATGGAGACCAGTGGGGGGCGTACCCTCTCTGGACCCTGAAGGCAGCAGGAGTCCCTGCAGAGAGCTCGACTGTGGCTCTGCTGTTTCTGTGGGACGAGAAAGGAGTCCTCAGGAGACCTGTGTGGAGGATCAGCTCTGACTGTGTTGAGTCTGGATCTGCTCTGAGGGAGTGTGCAGCATCATCTTCCTCTCCCTACCTCCTGAATCTCACCTGCTCAGGTAAGCCCATCAGGGACATTGTTTATGACATCATGTCCTCTGTCTCTTTGTTAGTCTCTCTCTCTCTCTGACAAAGAGACAATCCCTCTCTGCTACCTGGACTGTCACAGACTGAAAGCTCTTTGTAATGTCTTCAAAGCGGTGTCTTCAGACTGAGAGGAGGTTTTCACAGAGACTGTTTTTATTGTTGCTGCTGGGGCAGGCAAACATGTGGATCTCCAAAAGCAGGAACAACAAAGTAAACAGTACAGCAGCTCAGCAACTCACTAACATGTGTTTCTCTTGGTGAAAGCAAGAGGGAGTTAGATTTTAGATTTCACTCTGATGAAAACATGGAGGAGCTTTTAAATATCTATCTCCTCTCTCTCTCTCTTCCTCTCTCTCTCCTCTCTTCTCTCTCTCTCTCTCTCTCTCTCTCTCTCTCTCCAGATAAGCTGTTTCAGCCCAACATCTCTGTGTCCTCCTCCATGTACGGGGTCTCCGGGGCCCAGCAGCAGGGGTTCCAGGTGTTCAGAGGCTTCACCTTCACCATCAGTTGCTCCATCCAGCCTCAGTACCTAGGAGGCTCCTTCCTGCTCAGCTCCTCCACTCACAACTACACCCAGCCAGCTGTCAATCACTCTGCCCACTTCCTGTTCCCGGCTGCAGAGCCCGCCCACCAGGGAAGCTACAGCTGTGTTTATGTCTCTGCTTTTTCTCAGGACTTCTCCTCTGAGAGCCGTGTGCTCTCCGTCACCGTCACAGGTGAGCTGTTAGAGTTTACTGTAGGACAGAGCGTGATGCTCCCCAGGAGAACGCTGGTGAGGACTGAGTGTTTTACTGTGAGCCCTGAAGCAGTCACACCCTTACATCACATTAGCTTTCCAGAGCAACGTACAATAAGTGCAATGAACCGTGAAGACATGAATCCAGAACAGACATTCTCCAGTCAGCTGTAGTTTACATTGGAGTATTGCCATGAGTACTGACTGTTCAACAGATACAGCTAGCAGCTTCTCCCTACAGTCCTACTGTCTGGTATGAACAGGAAAAAGGGTTGGGGTTGAATGAAGATCTTAAGAAGATGTAGTTTATTGTAATATAACTGTAGAGGAGTCTCCATGCTGAAGTGGGTTCAGGTCTCTGTGTGTTTGCTGACTCTTGATGTGATGCTGTCCATGTGTTGATCAGATCCAGGACCTTTTATCATCCGAGCCGTCGTCCTGCCGCTGACTCAGCTGCTGGTGCTGCTGGTGACCGTCGGCCTTTACTTCTACTGTAAGGTACGGAAACATGTGTTGTTGTTCCACTGACTGAATGATAAGGACTGAAACATGTTGTTGTTCCACTGACTGAATGATAAGGTACTGAAACATGTTGTTGTTCCACTGACTGAATGATAAGGTACTGAAACATGTTGTTGTTCCACTGACTGAATGATAAGGACTGAAACATGTTGTTGTTCCACTGACTGAATGATAAGGTACTGAAACATGTTGTTGTTCCACTGACTGAATGATAAGGGACTGAAACATGTTGTTGTTCCACTGACTGAATGATAAGGACTGAAACATGTTGTTGTTCCACTGACTGAATGATAAGGGACTGAAACATGTTGTTGTTCCACTGACTGAATGATAAGGGACTGAAACATGTTGTTGTTCCACTGACTGAATGATAAGGACTGAAACATGTTGTTGTTCCACCACTGACTGAATGAAACAGTGTGTGTTATTGAACAGGAGTGATGCAGGAAGTCTCACTGTGTGCTGTCATGTCTCTCCAGGCCACCAGGGGGCGGAGGCCGAGCCGACAGGAGGACATTGAGCTGGATTACCTGGGTGTTCCTGCTGAAGAGGAAGGAGCTCAGGGAGCAGAGTAGCAGCTCCAAGGAGCTCCTCTCACACACATGGGTTTATCAGCTCTTATAGATTTTAACCAACGTTAGAAAATATAGCTTTCACTCTGAAAGTCACCAGCAATGTTAGTGCCTCATGTTTCCTGACTTCCTGTCAGCTCCAAGCCATTGGTTCCCACTGAAGATGAAGATCTTTAAAAAACATCACAAGTTAGTTTTATTTTTAAAAGTCAATGCAGTCGGTGCAGTTTGAAACCAGACACACCAACCCAGGCCGCTCAGGAACTAAGTTGGCCAATGAATGCCATATATTAATGTTCAAATATCCTCTAAAACAGTGTTACAAAACCCAATGTTTGAATCTAATGTAGTGATTCCTGAGATAACAGGAGGAACGCGTTACAGCGCCACCTAGTGTTAGATTTGTAGACCTCGAGCACAACAAGGGTTTTTGTTATTCAATCAACAAATAAGACAAAGTACAGTTTTTAAAATGTTACGTTTTTCACAACAATTCATCTGATCAGCGAGATAGGATATTTGATCCCCTTGTGGGTCACATGGGTCATTTTAGCAGCAGGGCCAGATTTAGCTGAACAATATACAAATAGGAATTGAACAAAAGTAAATAGTCCAACACTTCTTATTTCATAACAATGCTGATGTTTTTTTATTGAAAAATGATTTCAGAAGAATTAGCTTGATTTTAGTCTGAAGAGATTGTTTGTAAAAAAAAGAAGCTTTTTAGAGAAATCCGATTATATTTGTAATTTGCCAAAAAGTATAAGATTTAACTTTTCTTCAAAGTTCTTATTTCACATGTACTGAGCTCAGTTTGTAATCATTTTCAATCATTCAGTATTTTTCTTACGTTATATCATTTTTGATGGTATTTCTCTGTATTTTGTAGTAATTTAGCTGTTTTTAAGAACTCCACCTATTGGAGAGCATTCCCAAATTCATAAGATATTAAATACTAACATGTTGTAATTAAAAATGTACATAATTTGTAGAAGTTTCCTTTTTAAAAGGTAATGTGCTTTGTTATGTGATCAAGAAATGTGCTTGTTTTTGTATTATTGAGGATTGTACTTATTTCACAAGATGATCAATAATATGTAATCATTACTTTTTGGACTTTTATGAAACATTTTGAATTTCAACTTTTTTCAAAGAATTCAGATTATTTTTGTGATTTAGGATTTTCCCAAATTCAGGAGGCTAATTATTTCGTACTTAAAATGTTAACATTGTCCGTAAACAAGTGTTGTGATTTTGGAACCGAGAAATGTTTTTGCTTCATAAGAATTTTGATTGATTTGTTGTTTTTTGCATTTCTGAAGAATTTAGCTTTCGCCAATTAAGGTTTTTTGATGTGGCTTTTTTTAACAAATGTTGTCATCGCTGTCATTTGCTATGTACCAAAAAAATAATAAAACTTCTTTAATAATCCATGAAACTCTGAGAGTGAGCTGATTTCAAAAGTGTTTCTCCTGGTTTGCTTTGTTTCTGTGTGAGAATTAAACCTCAAGGCTTTAGTTCTAACAGGTTAGTATTGAAATAGCTGATTGATTGATAGCGTACAGCGCCCATAAACTATGGCAGGGGTCTGCAACCTTTTGGACCCCAAAGAGCCATTTTGCCCCCTTTTCCACCCATTTCTTTTGTCTGGAGCCACAAAACCAACACATTCTCACTCCCAAAAGTCCAACATTATACAATCAAACAAATAAATAAACACAAGGATAGTTGTGTCTTATTGTTGAGTAAATAACAGTGTGTGGTTTAGAAAAGAATACAAAATTAGAAGGAAAAAACGATGAAACAATACAGATTTCAGTTTTCTGAGCCCCTACTCTCCCCCTAACTGACAGCAACAAAAGTCTGACATTATACAATTAAAATAAAGAAGTAAAAACAATAAGTGTGGCTTGATATTGAGTTAGAAAAAGGTTGATAAACGCTGTGAGAATGGGTCTGCGGAGAGCATTTAGCCGCGATCCCAACTGGTCTATTACCAACGTTCAGGGAGCTCTAAGTCAATGGGACTCCCTGATAGTTGGAACTCGACGCTAAAGGGCCCCCCCTTGCGTTGGAAAGTGACGACAGGGACCCTGACATAACGTCAACATAGGCCGAGTTGGGAGTGAGAATGTGTGAGAATGCATGTATTATTTATTACATTAAAGAAAACTGTTAACCTCTAATAATAAACAAAGAACTCGTATAAGGAGAATAAAAAAAATACACAGGCCTACTTTAAAATAAATGAAACACAGCACTTGGGGAGTCCTCTGCACATTTGAAGGAAATAAATACAATTCAAATGGGCCCACTTTGAAATAAATAAAAAGCTACACACTGTGAAACAGTTCATGTCAGTTCAACTTGCAAATGAAAGTCCACCTGCTGCCTTGGAAAAGCAAATCAAGTCAACTTGAAGACAAACTTTGTTTCAACTCATTAATGCAAGTAAATCTCGTTGATATGACTTAAAGGTTCTAGTTGTATTAACATTGTTTTTTAAGTTGTTTAACCCTCCTATTGTCTTCGTTCCCCCCCTTACTTTGGTGTTTGCGGTCAAATTTGACCGGTCCTGTTTTAACTGCTATTACATTAAAACAAAAACCATTAATCATCACCAAATGTCATTTAACACCCTTTCAAACTGTACATATTGTATCAGACTACTGGTACACATGAACAACTGCAGTAAATATACAAAGAATAGACACTGAACATGTATTGCGTGTGCCAGGTGTGATCCATGTGGGGGGATGGGCACATAAGGGGGGAACACACTAGAGTATGTGTGTGTGTGTGTGTGTGTGTGTGTGTGTGTGTGTGTGTGTGTGTGTGTGTGTGTGTGTGTGTGTGTGTGTGTGTGTGTGTGTGTGTGTGTGTGTGTGTGTGTGTGTGTGTGTGTGTGTGTGTGTGTGTGTGTGTGTGTGTGTGTGTGTGTGTGTGTGTGTGTGGTGTTTATCTGATCCGGATGGTTACTAATTCCTTTTCTTTATGGGGAACACCGTGGGTGTTTCAAAGTTGACTAAATCATCCAAAATCAATGAAAGTGGTGATCAGCAATTTGATATGTTCAAATGTCTACTGTGAAGGATATCATAAAGCCTTAATGCAATTGAATGTAAAACAAAAAAAGTTGATGTATTGAATCGGTCAGATTTGACCCGAAGACAACAGGAGGGTTAAGTTGATTTAACTTTATACTCAGAGTTGAAACAAATACCAATCTGACATTATTAGAGCAAGGAAACCTTATTTACCTCCTAGTCAAATAAACTCACATTTCAGTTATTATAACTCACACTTTCAAGTTCTACATTATATAACTCATCATTTCAAGTTAAGAAGATTGTAATAATGTTTACATGCAGAGAAAGCTACATCACACGGGGACGGGTAAGAACAGAAAAGCATGACATGGGACCTTTAAATAAAAGTGTTGGTTCATTAGGAAAGTTATTATCTCCCAAGTATATACATTTAGACAATCAAACATTCAGTTCAGGAAAGCATAAGGGTTTACCACCTCTTTGCCCTCTTTTCTTTGTTTGGCCTGCTGACCTTAGGTATAATGTAAATGAATGACAAAACAAAAATGACTGAGCATAGCCAAAAGAAAAAAATGTACCTTTGACTTACACAGACTAATATTTATTTATTTCATTATGTATATCAACATTCATACATTTCTGCAATACATGTAGTTATTATTGTATTTAGTTGTTGTGTTTTTATTTATGTTATTCTTTCTTTATTATGCAATTATTTCTATTGTAAATGTAATTTTCATTTAGAAATACTTTTAACCCATTAAATAACTCCGTGTTTAGATAGACACTTATTTGCAGTTACTTACTCATTTAATTCACTTTTTTCCCCGATTGATACTCTGGTCAAATGTTACTAACTTTATGTGTGAGAGAAAACATACAGTGGCCAGTACGGGTATCGAACCCGCGACCTTCGCGTTATTAGCACGACGCTCTAACCAACTGAGCTAACCGGCCATGTGTAGTCCCTGTAGTGACGTAATCAAACAATCAAGTAATAACGAAACCTACAGAACCGAAAGGTAAATATCCCTGGTTGGTATCTCGTTACTGACGGTAAGATTTCATAGTTTAAACATGTTAATGCGTTTTACTTTGCTAGATTTATAGAGAAAGTCAATAAATAACATCAGTCATGCAACAGTTTATATGCTATCAGAGTGATAATGTTCAGGCAGCAATCAGGCTGACAAAAACTACAATGTGTACTCGTCCTGTGTTCCTTAATGTCTAAAGTTGTATTTGACTTATAACCTACTTCTCTGTTACACACGGACTGCAGCTATAGTTGAATAAACTATCAAGTAATGTTTCATAGAGTTAGTGTAATGTTGAATGTGAATTTTAAAGGCAGACCAACTGAATAAGAGTGCAATACAACCAGCAAGGTTAGCAACATTTATGATAAGCTACAAGATGGACTCACTTCTGACAAGGAAACAAATACAGGTGATTTAGCAAGTTAAAATGTAAAATCCCACAAGGAGGAAGCGAAACAGGGCAAGGCAAGTTGATTTGTATAGAACCTCTTAAGGATTCAGAGTGCTTTATTGTGACAAAAGAGACATCAAGGCACATTTAAAAAGAATACACAATATTATAGATATACACAGAAGGAATCCAAGCTAGCCACACTGTCTCATTGCTTTTGCTTGACTCTTTTAACCCTCATCGCTCATAAATATTGTTTTTTACCTTTGATTTGCTTGAATGCCTTATGATTACTTTCACAGTAGGCATTTATTTGAACATATAAAATTGCTGATCACCACTTTCATTGAATTTTCAGTGGTTTAGTCAACTTTTTAAAACGCCATAGGAAATGAATGGGTAACCCTAGATTATGTTCATCAATCAGATAGTACGGACAAATCAACAAAATGTTAATGTTGGAATACATGTTCATTGTCTTTTCTTTGTATATTCACTGCAGTAATCATGTAAACCAGTAGTCTGAGACATTGTTTAAAGATTAAAAGGGGTGTTAAATAAAGTTTGGTGATGATTAATGTTTAATCACCAAAGTAAGGGGGGAGAAACGAACATGACAGGAGGGTTAAGTTAAGGTAACAACCTGATTGATCTTAATTCTAACATCAAACATCAAACATCTCCCTATTAATATCTCACAGAACTTCCGATCTTTACGGAGTCTTTACAACATCCTCCATTAGCCACACGTCTGAACCAGGATGTCAGTGCAGTTCTCCGGCTGGGAGGTGTTTGACGATGGCGCTTCTTTTCCTGGTTTGGAGCTGGACTCGTCCCAGAAACCCCGAAGCAGCGGCGTCTACACCATGTACCACGGGACCAGCATCACACAGTGCACGAGTCATCATTGCCAACGGTTTTAAAACAGTCTTCAAAGGGCATGCTGGGAATGGGCGTGTATGTCAGTCGCAGTGGCGTCGCCTGGCCTGGGCATCCGGGGCTTTAGCCCGAATGATTTTCTGTAGCCCCGGACAATTCTCCCTCAATAATATAATACATTAACCGTGCTTTACGTGAACCTCATCATGACACAAGAGAGGACGGCAGCACTGTAATTTCCCGTGTTCAGTGATGCAACAGAGGCATGACACCAGACCAATCAGAGAGTTGCATGGAAATACACGTGTGCTTGTGTCATTCAAGCTCGGCTCTGTGTGTGTGTTGGCAATAGCGCATAGTGTGATAGAGAGAGAGAGAGAGAGAGAGAGAGAGAGGGAGGGAGGGAGGGACCGGTGCCGGTGCCAGCATGGACCGTGTTGTTAGCATCTGGTTAGCTAGCTGCACTAACGGACATAAGGAGCTGTTTGTTCCACAAGAAGCTGGAGGAGAGTCCTCTCCTCTCAGACTGAGAGACCCAGGTGAGCTAAAGGACTCTCTGAGTTAACTTTAGTCTAAGTTATCTCAGTGGGTCTCAAACGGTTTGGTCACAAATTATTCAAAAGATTATTTCCGCGGCACACCTTCATATGATCATTATAGTTATAAAAAAAATAAGAGAATAAAGGAAAAACAGTTATGAAATACTATATGGCAGTAAAACAAGAATAGAGTTTAAAAGGGAGTGATTAGTAAAATATCCATAAAGAAAAAGTACATCTGTTTACAGTTCTGCTTCATATGGGTGTTGAGAGAGGTATCCATAGATCTCTTCATTTTGCTCTCAAAGTGCACCAGATTGATGCATTTAACTTCAATATTTAAAAAAAAATCTTCCCGGGGGAGCATCCCCCCGGACCCCCCTAGAGGAGGTGAGCCCCCCACTCATAAAAAATACCACTTTACCCCTGCCTATATGCCGTGAGCTGATTATCGAGCCTTCATTGTAACAGTCGCGGGTGTACTGTGTGTGTGCGTGTGGGGAGTGTTGCAGTGAAAAATGCCACTGTGGGCTAAGCCCCGAATGTTTTCAGGTCCAGGCGACGCCCCTGGTCAGTCGTAATATAAAAAAGGCGACAGCTTATCCTCTGAAAAGTAATCCTACGGACCGAGTTGTCCTTCAGGTACATGTGCGCGTTGGCCGTGTCAAGCGCATTGACAAGGACAACCATCCCATGCAGCAAACATGGCACTCACATGGCTACGACACTGCTTGGGTGCCCCCCAAAGTTGGCCTCCTAGCAGTGCGCAGTGGCCTGGAGGAGGACTGTGTGTTTGATCCCAAAAGAGTGAAAGTGGTAGGCATCGCTAAGGCACCAAACGATTCCATACAGAAAGAACTTCAAGAGCTTCTGATACAATCATGTGGAGGAGGAGGTGAGGTGCTGCTGATGTGTTCACTGTGTAAGAGAAAGACCCAGCAGGGCGCTCCACACATCAAGCAGCAGTGCTGGGAGTGTGGGAAAAACATCTGCATTCTCATGTCCAAGCATTTCTGTCCAGCCAAACCCTGACGGGGTGAGGGAAGTCAGTCTATGCCAGAGCCGTCAGAGTGTCCTTTAGCCAGGCGCTGTTGACATTTCAAACTGATCCCTACCCCTTCCCACTCTGTGATATAGTCAACATATTGTGAGCCATAATAGGGGCATGAATATGCTTTTTGAGGACCTTCCCTTTCCTGTAGTGTGTTATATTGGTTTATGTGCATGTAAATGTTCTGCAAAGGCTAATATCTCTGTGTTCCCTGCCTGAAATGCCTCCATTGGACTCCTTTGTTTACTTCTGTAACATCCAATGCATGTTCCAATATTGTACGTGATGGGTTAAGGGGCGGGACATCTCTAAGATCACAGCAGAGCCGGCCAGCTAACAAATCAGAGCAGACTGGGCTCTGGTTTCAGACAGAGGGTGAACAGAGGTAATGCAGCACAGGCAGTATGAGAAAAATAAAGAGCTTTTTGAACATTAAAGCATGGAGACATGTCACAGTAGAGACACTAAATAGAAATATGAACCTGAAAATGAGTATTATAGAGCGCCTTTAAATCTTCATTCGCTGTAAAGGTTGGCCATATGACGTAATGATTGATTGATAAACGTGTTTGCTAAACTCCAATTTGACTTTTAAATGATCCCAGTTGTCCTCAGTGTTATCCTGCCACCTGCCTGTGCTCTTTAATGTGTCTTCTAGCGTTTTCTGTTAGTTATTTCTTGTGTATGTTTGCTTGTTTCCTGTTTCCTTGCCCCCTTAAGGACCAACACAATTATCCTGATAGACGCAGCGGGTAACGTGACCTTCACAGAGTGCACCATGCCCACCTGTGACACGAACAAATGGAGCACCAATTCTTTCCAGTTCAAACTGGAGGTGTGAAGACGTGATGGAGGAAACCCACTCTGTGCCTTTCTGCACCCCCCCCCCCCACTTACATTATTACAGCAGCTGTGTGAACATGAAGTCTCTTCAGCACTTTTTCTTCAGCTAGTCGACACTAGCTTCCTCATTAAAATCTGTGATATGTATTTCTTATTCTAGATTTAAGTTAAGATGCATCTTTTGAAAATGTGTGCTAATTTAAAAGTTTGCCAAAAAATTTTGTGGATAAAAATGTATTTAACGTGCATTTTACAAAACAACAGGGTTGGGTTGCTAATTCGTTACAGATCGCTGGTGATCTGCTTTCAAATGCAATCAATACCGATAATTGTAATATAATTGTTGGTTTCTTATTTTCACTTCTTTTAAATGTGTGATATGTAGTGAATATACACTTTGCACAATTTCCAGACTGTTTTACACATTGGGAAATCATTGGATCTCCAATATTTTTCTACAAAATGTGTGATTTTGATTTAAATTCACAGTAACTATCACAAATTAAAACTACTTTTACAAATTAGCTATGCCCAAACCCTGCACAACAGTAGCCTCAGCGTTGGTTCAAACAATGGATTTTTTCCGACTCTGACCATGGTAGAATAATGCATTTTACAACTGTTTGTCAATAAAATCATTGTATTCAAACACTCACTGTTGGCTCATTATGTAATATTGTTAGCACAAAGACACTGTGGGGAACCCAATTCTCTTTTTTTAAGTAACACAGCTTATGTCTATCTTTTCATCTTTATCAAAACAGCTGGTTCTAGCTTTAACCTTATGTATATTACCTTTTGTGTTTCTTTGCAGTTTACCCACACACAGGTGTTTGGACACTCATGAGTACAAATGTTCATAATGACAAGCCTAACTTCATATCAATATGGAAGATCATTTGTAAATCCATCTACATTGTTCCTGTCTTTTAATGGAAAGAAATGATCTGAATCACTGGGCTAAGCTGCTGCACATTGTCAACTGTTATTGAGCAGTGACCCCTACTGGAGATTTAAGATATTGCACTTCTCATGTAATCATCCCATAAGGACTGTTGTAGGTAAAAGACGTTTAAACAAGTAGCTCTCACATAAAAAGGTTATTTTTAAACATCGGCTAAATGATTCTTATTTTGGTATGGAGTCAATAGAGGGTCAAATGTCTTGTAGCTATGTATCACCATTTCTGTGTGAAAACGTTATGAATATACATTCTGTTATCTATAAATGTGTGAACAATATTTAAACAAATAGGTTTTCCTATAAGATCTGTAGCTCCGCATCACATTTCGTGAACAAATAAAAACATGTTTGCATAAATCATTTTGATACGTGCGAGTGCATAAAGAAAATGTCCTCAAAGGTTTTCATTTACATATATGGTTTTAATTATGGAGGACCGAACATGACACAAGTATACATAAATAAATGTATGAATAAAACATAAATAAATACAGGAATAATGAATTTCAGTTTCTTAAATCACTTAATCACTGATTATAATGTTCTTCTTACTTGCAATTCTCTAGCTCATTAATGCTCCTGTGCTTACAGTTCCCCACCAGAAATATAATAAACATGCCATTCTTTTCAGTTTATCTTACTCTGATGGCTTACTTGATGATTTAACAGATATAATGTTCAATTAAAAGAGAATTGAGAAGCTGAAGACCAAACTTGTCATTACTTGTTGAACCTTAGGTTGCTGCATGTTATATAACAGTTGTACACCTAACCCTAACCCTAACGAGATACCAACCAGGGATATTTACCTTTCGGTTCAGTAAGTTCGTTTATTACTTGATTCTTTTATTACGTCACTACTACGACTACCCATGGCCGGTTAGCTCAGTTGGTTAGAGCGTCGTGCTAATAACGCGAAGGTCGCGGGTTCGATACCCGTACTGGCCACTGTATGTTTTCTCTCACACGTTGAGTTAGTACAATTTGACCAGATATCAAACGGGGGGGGGGAAAAGCGAATTAAATGATGCAAGTAACTGCTATAAGTGAATATTGAATGTGTTACAATTATTTCCACAATTGAAAAATGACATTTACAATATAAATAATTGCATAATAAAGAAGAATAAAATAAATAAAACACTTGCCATGTAGCCATGTTGGCAGCGCTGCTCACCAGGTAACAACTTGAAATACACTGTCCTGTTGAATTAAAACATTTCCCCCGACTTTAAACACTAATGTGCCCATGTTTTTAGCACTTATTCTGGCTAATGTGTTATCTTTTCACCCTGGGTGTGTGTATGTCTGCCTGGAAGTGTATATGCTGCTTAAAGCAGTGATTCTGCTGTTTTTAGTTTCTTGTACATTTAACAAATTAAATATGATTAATATGTACATTGTCCTGTCTATACTGACACGTTTATGTCCATAGCTCTGTCTGTTTATTGAGTACAATGTACACCGCCTAAAAACGACAATTATGACTGAATTAAAACAGTTTGACCTTATTTTAACACTCATGTAGCCATGTTTGCAGCGCTGCTCACCGGGTAACACATGAATTACACTCTCCTGTTGAATTAAAACATTTCCCCCGACTTTAAACACTAATGTCCCCATGATTCAGACACTTATTCCTGGGTACATGTGGTATGTGTTCCCCCTGGGTGTGTGTATGTCTGCCTGGAGTGTGATATGCTGCTTAAAGCAGTGATTCTGCTGTTTTTAGTTTCTTGTACATTTAACAAATTAAATATGATTAATATGTACATTGTCCTGTCTATACTGACACGTTTATGTCCATAACTCCGTATGTTTATGTCGTCCAATGTACACTGTCTAAAAACGACAATAATGAGTTAATTAAAACATTTTGGCCGCTCATAGGCGGCCTGCCATGCGCACCTTGAGTCCCCGGGCCCCCTGACTTAAGCACACTGCCTTGGACAAAACCCCATGTGCATAACTGCCAGACAAGCGTGCCCTTGGTAACCTAAAAATATGAAAAGTGTCTGAGTGTCAGGAGTCCGCAGTTGGATGCTTAAGGGCGGACGGTAGACCACCACAAAATCCACCCCTTGTTAGTCTTACCAGGGGCACGAGGTTCTGGAGGGTGTGAATATCTGGGTTTAGTCCGTGGGGGAGAGCTTAACTGCGGGGGCCCGGGGACTCATGGTGTGCAAGGTTATGGAGTGCCACTGTTAGGGACTCATGCTGGAGGTCTCTAGTCCGTCCTTTGGGGGTCTGTGAGCCGCCACATAGAGCCTGCATTTAAACAGATTCACCAGTTTATAACATTACTTTAGCCCTGATCAGAGCCCTGTTTTCTGGGTAAGACAGCGAGGTGCTGTACCCTGGGTCTCTGGGTCTATGGGTCTCTGAGACCCTGCTAAAAGCAGTGACTCTGCTGCCTGCATTTAAACAGATTCACCAGTTTATAACATTACTTTAGCCCTGATCAGAGCCCTGTTTTCTGGGTAAGACAGCGAGGTGCTGTACCCTGGGTCTCTGGGTCTCTGAGACCCTGCTAACAGCAGTGATTCTGCTGTTTTTAGTTCATTGTACATTTAACTAATTAAATATGATTAATATGTACATTATCCCGTCTATACTGACACATTTATGTCCATAACTCTGTATGTTTATTGAGTCCAATGTACACCGTCTAAAAACGACAATTATGACTGAATTAAAACAGTTTGACAGCATTTTAACACTCATGTAGCCATGTTTGCAGCCCTGTTCCCTGGGTAACAATTGAATTACCCTCTCCTGTTGAATTAAATCATTTCCCACGGCTTTAAACACTAATATACCCATGATTCAGACAATTATTCCTGGGTAAATGTGTTATCTTTTCACCCTGGTCCTGAATTAAAACAGTTCCCTCGACTTTAAACACTAATGTACCCATATTTTGCCCACTTATTCCTGGGTTAATATATCATCTTTTCCCCCTGGGTGTGTGTGGCACCATCTGGTGGAACATTTGTGAATTACACTAAAATCGAAAACTTTAATGTTTTTTATCTTAGCGAAATAATGGTTTAATGACCCCAATGTAATGATCATTTATGATTCTGCAGACGTTGTCTACACGTGTATCACAACGGCTTATTTTTAGAGTGATTTGGAAAACTCGGTTAGCGAGGTTTATTTTTGTCAATATTAGATGCACTGTTTTCATGTCCCATGTACATGTCTGTACATATGGCCTCACGTACTACTAACAGAGAGTAATACATTGTTTTATATCCACTAAACTGGACTACTGCAACGCTCTGTACATTGGAGTAAGCAAGGCTTCCCTGTCACGCCTACAGCTGGTCCAAATCAAATCAAGTTTTATTTATAAACACATTTAAAAGCGATTTTTGGTCGAGCCAAAGTGCTGTACATGTAATAAAAACACATTACTACAATCACAATAAAAGACAATAAATTACAACAGATATATAAAAAAACACAGGGAAAAGTCAGGGTCGTGCTCCGCTCTGACTAGAAGGCCAGGGAGAAGAAGTGTGTCTTAAGAGTAGATTTAAAAACCCCTAGGGTCTGGGCCGACCTCACATGGAGGGGCAGAGTGTTCCAGAGCCTAGGGCCAGCTGCTGCGAAGGCTCGGTGCCCTCGGGTTTTAAGCCTGGTCTTGGGCACTACCAGCAGCAGCTGGTCAGCAGACCTTAAAGCTCTTGTTGAGGTGTAGTGCTGGAGGAGTTCAGCTATATAGGCCGGAGCCAGCCCATTTAGTGCTTTAAAAACAATGTCCAGAATGCTGCTGCACACCTACAAGGACAGGCAGGCGTGAACATATTACGCCTGTACTCGCCTCTTTACATTGGCTACCAGTTTTAGAATACAATTTCAAATGTTATTGTTTGCATACAAAGCCCTAAACCATGGGTGTCAAACACACAGTGGGCCAACATAAAAAAATCGGTACTAGTCGAGGGCCGGACTGGTTCAATGTTTATTGCAAAAGTTATTGAAATGAACTTATTGCACATATTAAACCTGGAACTAACACATTTCTTAAAATCATTTCTTATGATTACATTTTTCCACAGGCCAACAACCATACTTGCCAACCCTCCCGATTTTCGCGGGAGACTCCCGATTTCATTGCCCTCTCCCGGTTTCCTCCCGGGGTCATATTTCTCCCGCATTTCTCCCGATTTCTGACAAAATCAGATTTACTCAGGACTGTTTCCACTCGGACTTTAATACAGCTACACCATTGTTTGGTTTCCATGGTAGCGTAGCGCGCGCAACTGAAAGTCTGAGAGGGTGAGGAAGATAGTCACAGCAAACAGAACAAGAATCGACAATTCTACCCTCTGCTCACTCCTTTCCTGTAAAATACAGGTCCAGCCCACACATATGGTGCTACAGGCCGCAAGGCAGTGCACTTACAACTACAATAAGTATGTTAATGTTAATCTAATACAGCTCCGGCGATCCACCAAATTAAATCCACCAAGGGCCTGATTTGGCCCCCGGGCCTTGAGTTTGACACATATGCCCTAAACGGTTTAGCCCCACCGTACCTGGCAGATCTTTTAAAACCATACACACCCACACGGTCACTGAGGTCTGGTGACAGACTCCTTCTGGTCGTCCCTAAATGGAGGTTGAAGCAGCGAGGAGACAGAGCCTTTGCTGTTGCAGCTCCAAACGTATGGAACGAATTGCCCCTCCAGGTTAGACTTGCTCCAACTCTGCCTGTTTGTAAATCTCGTTTAAAAACCCACTTCTTTTCCAGACCAGGTGACACTTGTGCTTTTACATTTGGGTTTTTATCTTACTAGTGTTTTGTATTGTTTGTACGTCATGTAGGAGAGTTTCTCAGTCTGTGGCTTCTGATCTGGTTTCATCGTCTCGTGTTTTACATTTGTTTCATGTCCTGTCTGTTTTTTATGTATTTATGCTATGTTTTTATACAGTTGTTGATGGACAGCACTTTGTTCAACTCTGTTGTTTTTAAATGTGCTAAAGAAATAAAGTGGATTGGATTGGATAATGATCAACGACAATTATAGGGAAATAGAAAATAAAACTGATGATATAACAAAAAAACTTTATTCATCTGTGTTTGACGACCAATTGGCAAACACGAGGATGTTAAAAAGTGGTAACATTTTGAAAATAAAACTAATAAAAGTCACAATAAACATTTAAGTGTTATTAAAATAGGGTAGGGTGCTTAGAGGGACCTTTAGGGTGGGGGCTGCCGTGGAAAAGAAGTGAGGAAACTCTGGAGGGGGAGGAGGTAGAGGCGTCCACATGTGGAAGGACGTTCAGGAGGTCAGCGCTCGGAGAAACGTCCACAAACAGAGCTATGTTTGCTGGGTCTTCAGGGAGGAGAGGGAGGGGGTCTGTGGAGGTCTGAGGGTCCTCTGAGCGGAGAGGAGGGAAGGAGATGAGGAGGTGAGGAAGGGAGTGAGGAAGGGAGTGAGGAAGGAGGTTCAGTCTCCTGGATCACGTTAGGAAGGGGTGTCTCTGTGATGGGGTCCTGTGGGGGGGGATCCTGGGAAGGGGACACAGCGGGCGACGTCTCCTCGGAGGAACTCACCTCGATGGACTCTAAGGAATCTGAGGTTTCTTCTTCTCCATTGAGACACATCTGTTGGAGGGTAAAAAGAAAAGCTTTAAAAGAAGGTTTCAACCACAAATCATCATTTTGGTGTCAATTAAAGAGGACGTGTTTAGTTTCAGGTTCATATTTAGTGTGAATGCACAGGATAAGGATTTCTATATAAAAGCCCCCCCACACAATACTACTACTACAACAACTACTACTACTAATAATTATAATACTACTACTACTACTATATCTACTACTACTTTAAATAAAACTACTACTACTACTTCTAATATAACAACTACTACTACTACTAGTACTTACAGTAAAACGACTTACTGTACATCCAACTATTAAATCAATCAGCTATCTCAGGACATTGAGGCTATACATTTACAGTGGAGGAAACAAGTATTTAACCCCCTTCAGATTTAGTAAATTTACCAACTTATTTTACAACTAAAAGCTCTTTTCAGATGAAGAGCAGGTTGTAACCGAGGCTCTGTGTAGGTCAGAGTTTGAGCGCTGCTCCTCCTCCTGGAATGACTCAGAGTTTGATAAGCCCTCCCTCTTCTTCCTGCTCTCAGACACAGGCCGTTTCTCAATCGCGAGGATATTGGCTTCCAAGCCAATATTTCAAGGATGCTACGTCATCAAGTGCCGCCGAAGGACTGTTCCAATCTCCAGCATACTTGGAATTCCACCGAGGCCGCGTCCTTGGTTTGGGGGAAATTTTGAGGCTGCACATGGGTAGACTTCGCGTCCTTAAAATCCCCACAATGCTTTGCGCATGGACCAATTTCCCCAAATCTGTGGCGGAAGATGTAAGGCGGGGCCTCTCATATGACGCACACCTTCACACTTGCTAGCCTGTTCCACTCTTTGTTTTCCGAATGCCAGGAAGTATTCTTGCCTTGCTTCTGAAGCAAGATGCTCGGCTCGGCTGTGCTACCAAGCAAGCGTACTCGCGATTGAGAAACGGCCACAGCCAGCCTGTGTTTCCTGGTTCCTCCCCTTCAGATCCACACTGAGGAGGAGGGGTGTAACCAACATGTGGGTAAAGCACAAGAGCTGATAGGCCACATTCACTGCACACACACCTGCTGTTCAGATAACTTGTCTCACTAGTTTCAGCTCTCAGGAATATACATGAATATGTGTCCCCGGTGTTCCAGGGAACTCACCAAGTGTCAGAAAACACAACCCTCTCTATTTTCCTCCATACCCAAATCTCTAAAAAAGGGGCTGCAACGGATCTGATAAAAACTGATTTGAACACTGTCCTGACGTCAGGACAGTGGCGCTACGGCTATTGGGCCAACTCCACCAATCAGGAGGAGACAGCCACGGCCATTGCCGTTCGAAAGCGCTGGAGACGCTGTAGTACATATGCCAGGCCAGTAGATGGCGCTGTTCTCACTGAATCTGTCCAGAGCTAGAAATTGTCAAATTGAGCAAAATGAGGTATGGCTAAAATGCATAATCTGTTTGGTATTTTGAAAAAAAAAAAGTATAAATATGCCTTATATAGGTATGGTCCTACACTATATTATTCAAATATAGCATGATAGGTCCACTTTAAAATGACGCTCAGTGGGGAAAAAATGAAGGCTCATATCCCAGGAGCAATGGCAATGTTGAGAGGAGTCATATCTGAAGTCCCATTAAATATGTCTATGGATGATGTTAAAAAGGAGATTAAAGGAGGAAAAGTTATTGAGGCCAACAGACTTATGAGCAAACGAGATGGTACATTGAAGGAAACACTTTCAGTAGTTATTCAGTTTGAGAAAAATATACCGAAATCTGTGCAAATAGGATACATGAACTACAGTGTGAGGGAATTCATCCCAAAACCACTAAGATGCTATGCATGCCAAAGAATGGGACACACAGCAATGCAGTGTAAAGGAAAACTAAGGTGTGCGAGATGTGGAGGCCAGCATGAGAATGGGAAATGTGAAAAAGAGGCAAAGATGAAATTCTGTAATTGTGGAGGAGAGCACAGTGCGGCATTTGGTGGATGTGTAGTGCAGAGAGAAGCCAGAGAAGCTCAGAGGGTCAAAGTACTCAGTAAAGTCTCATATGCAGAAGCTCTAAAGAAGGTTAGGGAAACGGAAGCAAACAATCAGGCTCCTAGTGGAAGGGTTCAAAGAAACTTAGTACAGAGTGGTAGCAACATTACAGAAAGTCAGGTTACAAATCAAAGCCAAGTACCTGTGGAAAATAAAGAAGATGATAGCATTCTCGTGGTAAAGAAAGTCAATTTTATGGCCTTCATCTGCCATACCATTAATGTTGCAAAGTGACAGAATCAAAACCATAGTGCAGGCAGCGGGAAATTCCTTAACATTAGAGATATAAAAGCAGACCAGATACATGAATTACTAGCAACAAAAGATGTGGGAGAAACGGACAATCAGGATGAGGGTTAGCACGTTACTAATGGTAATTCACATACTCCAGTGGAATGCTAGAAGCCTCATAGCTAATGGACAGGAGTTTAAAAAATACAAACATTGCCAGATGTAATTTGTGTGCAAGAGTCTTGGTTAAAACCTCATCTAGACTTTGTGATTCCAGGGTTCAGCTCTATAAGATATGATAGAGTTAGCAATCAAAATGGTGGAGGGTGTGTTACTTTCCTAAAGGATGGGCTGGCCTATAGGTTAGTCCCATCCCCGGAAGACAAGGAATGTGTCATAGTAGAAATATGCGGGCCAAGGAAAGAAGGGAACATAAAGCTTATCAATTTCTATAACCCGTGCAAAAATCTGAACATTGAAACCTTACAGACAATAGCAGGGACGGCTCATAGAAGGGAAGTATGGTGTGGTGACTTTAATGCTCACAACAGCCTATGGGGAAGCAGTCAAACAGACAGTAATGGGGATGTCGTAGAAGAAATGCTAGAGGAAAGATCACTGTTTTGCCTTAAAGGTAGGGTAGGTAAGTTTGAGAAACCGGCTCGAGATACACTTTTTGTTATATTCCATGGAATGCTCTTAACATCCCGATAGCAATGAATATCTGAAGTGCTTTGACAAAAAATCCATAAAAAAATGTCATCTGTGGAAGCCGTAATACTGTAAAAAGCACGACCAATCATTTTAGCCGGGCCGGCTAAAATAACTGGATGGCCTACCTGCCTGTCAGCCTTCCATCTGTGCACAAACTTATCTCGTGCCCTCATTGGTCATGTGCGCGTTCGTGTGTGTTGGAGGAGGGCTCTGTAAGGAAGTGGCAGATTTTCTCCGGTTGTGTATTTTCAAATTCTAGCGATCTCGAGCCGGTTTCTCAAACTTACCTACCCTACCTTTAATGATGGACAAAAAACAAGAATAGACGTGAATAGGGGGACACAATCATGTTTGGACCTCACACTGGTGACGGATAGTTTAGTTAAATCATGTGAATGGTATGTAAAAAGTGACTCTACCATAGGAAGTGATCATTACCCAGTTTTTACAATCATCAACACAAATGTATGTAGACAGGAAGGGAGTGTATTTACCAGGTGGTGCTTTGGTAAAACTGACTGGGAAACATTTAGGCTTTACTGTAAGGAGTCAGCACAATTATTAGCATTAGAAGGAAGGTGTGCTCAAATCAAGTCACAATGCACATTAAAGAAGCAGCAAATAAAACTATACCAAAAAGAACAACAGAAGGTAGGAAGAAGGTGGTGCCGTGGTGGAATGAGGAATCTAGCAGAGCTATTAAAGAACGAAACAAGGCATTTAGGTCTTTAAAGAAAGACTTGTCACAAGACAAGATTACAGATTATCAAAGGAAAAGGGCAGTAGCCCGTAAAACAATAAAATACACAAAAAAGACGTCATGGAGAGAGTTTTGTTCCACCATTGGAAGAGGAGTAAAGGTCTATGATGATGTATGGTCTATGTTAAAACGGATGAATGGGAAAGGGAAGTCGGTTAAAATTCCCGCTTTGATTGATGGGGATAAAATGGCAGTTTCAAATGAAGAGAATGCAGAATGTTTAGGTAGGGCATTTGCCGCGGTGCATAGTGGGGAGCACCTGGATGACAAACATAGACAGCAAAAAGAGTGTGTATTAAGAGAAAATGAAAATGTGAGGGAAAAAAGACGCGCTCTTGATGTAGACTTTTCAATAGCAGAACTTAAAATAGCTTTACAAGGTACAGGATACTCAGCACCAGGACAAGATCAGTTATGCTATGCCATGTTCCGGCAGTTACCTGTGGAAACATTCAAATGAGTACTGAGACTATTTAATAAAATCTGGAGAAATTGAGTTTTACCAAGGAGTTGGAAAACGGCAGTCATATTGCCATTTAATAAGCCAGGGAAGGATCCTGCTAATCCCAATAACTACAGACCCATATAACTTACATCACACTTGTGTAAATGGATGGAGAAGATGATAGTGCATAGACTATCACACGTCTTAGAACAGAGAGGGTTACTGAGTCATTTTCAGAGTGGTTTTCGTAAAGGAAAATCCACAATTGATGCTTTGGTAAGAGTAAGCAATGAGGTTGAAAAGACAATGAAAATGAAAGAGGTTATGGCAATAGTATATTTTGATATTGAAAAGGCGTATGACTCTATGTGGAGGGATGGGTTGCTCATCAAATTGAGTAGAATGGGTGTTGGAGGGAGAATGTATAACTGGATCATGGCTTTTTTATCAGACAGGAAATTCAGAGTTAAAGTAGGGGCAGAGGTTTCAAAAGAGTGCAGTATAGAAAATGGTATTCCTCAAGGGAGTTCAATCAGCCCGATATTATTTAACGTTATGATAAATTACATTTTTAGTAATTTGGATGGATGCATAAAATCTGCGCTATATGCAGATGACGGAGCCATATGGATACGGGGAAAAATGTTCCATACAGTATGTGTTTGAAAAGATAGGGAAAGCTATAAAGAAAGTGGAGAAGTGGTCATACAACTGGGGTTTCAAGCTGTCAGCAAGCACATCTTGCTTCATGAAATTTACAAATAAACGTAAGATGGAGACTGAGAAGCTTACATTATATGGAAAGCCGATGAATGAGGTCAATGAATTTAAATATCTGGGGCTATGGTTAGATAGTAAATGTACATGGAAAACTCATATTAAACATTTGGAAACAAAATCCCAAAAAGTGTTGAACCTATTAAGAGCAGTGGCTGGATGTGACTGGGGTGCAGACAAACAGGCATTAATCGACATCTATAGGGCAATTATGAGGACAACTCTGGATTACGGGTGTATAATATATGCAGCAGCAGCAAAAACGTCATTACTAAAAATGGATAGGTTACAATATAAAGCGTTATGGTTGTGTATAGGTGCAATTAAGTCAACCCCTACTAATGCAATATTAGTTGAAGCAGGAGAGACTCCATTGGAGCTAAGAAGAGAGAAAATTGCTCTTGCTTATTGGGTCAGGTTAAAAGGAAGTGGGGAAGGAAATGTCACAAACAAAACATTACAGGAGTGCTGGGAATATTCCAAGTTTCAGGGGTGTGGGTTTGGATGGACAAGTAAAGGAAAAATAAGGATATACGGCATGCATGAGTTAGAGTTTTCACCATCAAATCCATTCAGTAGTGTACCCCCATGGCTTTTTCCAATAGTAAATATAGATGTGAGTATTGTAGAAAAGAAAAGAGAGTGGTGTAGTGTGACGACCCCTGCCTTGTTGTCTCCTGTGGTGTGCATGGCCCTTTAATGTTTCTCCTCTGCTTGTGACGCCCTGATTGGGGACACCTGACGCCCTGATTGAGGACACCTGACGGCTGGCGGAGGATTAAGAGGCCTGGGCCAGAGTCTTGATCTCTCTCTCCCGCATAGGACCTGACGACGGAGCAGCCACGTTGCTTAGCCTTTTTTGTTTTTTTCCTTTGTTCTTTGATTATGACAAACTTTTGTTAATAAATATATTTTTCATACATGTTTTTGTCCTTTCCCACGCTTTTTGTTATGGCCAAGAGCCAGGCCATGACAGATGGGGGCTCGTCCACTTCTTTTACCTGTGATACAGCAACGGATAGGTAAGATTTGTGTTGGGAGTTGGTGCGCGTGGATAAAGTTTGTTGGAAGCGCGTTTGCAGTACGGCCGGTTTCTTTGCTTCGGCTCGTTGTGGGAAGGACATTTCAGATTGTTGTTTGGGGACTGATTTGATTACTTTGTGAAGCTTTGATTTGTTTGGTATTATATTTCGGGAGAGAGGTTGCTAGTTGTTCTTAGCCGTGGTCAGCTGTTTGTTTTGGTTTGTTTTTCACTTTTTTCTCTCGTCGGGGTTTGTTGGTGCGTTGCAGGTGGAGCGGTGCGGAGCGGTGCGGAGTTTTCCCTGGCAGGTTAAGCGGCGGTTCCCTTGGGATTGTTGAGCGGGGTGTGTAGTGTTGCGGAGAAAGTGGTTGAAGCTTCGGCTTGGGAGCATGGCCGTGGTCACAGTAGTGTTGCTAGCTTGCTAGTCGCTTTGCTGGGCCAGCGGTCTCCGGTGCATAAATACCCACCACAAGTAACTGCATGAAGACTAGGGAGGAGATTAGTCAGTGGGATGGTGAGTTAGTGGGGAAACTCCAATCAGAACATTAGTGTTGTTCCACCTTGGACGCATAATAAGCGTGGTGGTATCTGTCCGGTTTGTTTTTGTGTTTTTTTTCTTTTTCTCATCTCTCGCTTTAAAGGTCCGGTGTTGTGTTCCGGTGAGGGGTCGTTGGAAGTTAATATGGCTGACGTAGAGGCATTTATTGAAGCTCCGTCTCAGGAGTTGCTTGGTACTTTTTCAAGAGAGCAGCTGCTCTTAATTGCTGAGCATTTCTCTGTGTCTATTGTCGGGGATAGAAGGGTGAAAGACAATATAAAGGACTCTATAGTGTCGACGTTAAGGGAGACGGGAGTTTTTGCTGCAAAGGAAGAGGGGGTTTTGTTAAAACCTCTTTTTCAGGCAAGTGCACTTTCTTTTGAGCAGCAGAGGGAAATGTTGTTGTTACAGCTGGAACATGACAGAGTAAAGTATGAACATGACCGGGAACATGACAGAGTGAGGTATGAACATGACCGGGAACATGACAGAGTGAGGTATGAACATGACCGGGAACATGACAAAAAGAAGTATGAGTTGGGAATTGAAAAGGAAATCACAGTGGAGCGGATGCGACAAGAATCTGAGAAAGCCAAGATAGAGTTGGAGGGACATCGTCTGGCTATTCTCAGAGATGGCGCGTTGTCCGGTGAGGGGCTGGGTGAACAGGTGCCCAGGTCTCCTCATCGCTTTGATGTTAATAACCTGCGCTTGCTGCCTCACTTTAATGAAAGTGATCCTGACACGTTTTTTTTGTTATTTGAACGTGTAGCTAGGGCTAGAGATTGGCCTGATGCAGACTGCGCTTTGATGCTTCAGTGTGTTCTCACAGGAAGAGCACAGTCTGCATATTCCTCTTTATGTCTGGAAGATAGCTCTAGCTATAGTAAAATAAAATCAGCGGTGCTTAGAGCATATGAACTGGTGCCAGAGGCCTATCGACAGCGTTTTAGGTCCTTTGAGCAAAAACAAGATCAAACATATGTGGAGATGGCGAGGGATTTGTCTGTTCATTTTAAGCGTTGGTTAACTGCTCTTGACGTCACTACTTTTGACGATTTGTGTGAGCTCATGACTTTGGAACAGTTCAAAAATATTCTTCCTGACAAGATTGCTACTTACATAACAGAACACAGGGTCACTTCTGCGGCTGAAGCTGCTGTGGCAGCTGATGAGTTTGTGTTGCTTCATAAGAGCAGGTTCGGAGGGCGCTCTGGGGCCCTAGCTGTTTTTGAAGGAAGTAGAAAGGCTGTTGATGTTGGTTCATTTGGGATGGAGCCAAGGAAATTGGGTTTGGTCAAGTCTGAGGTGGATAATGATATTTGCCACTACTGTCGTGAAAAAGGCCATTGGAAGGCAGAATGTCCTGCGCTTAGAGCAAAATCTGAGGGAGGAAGATATTTTGTTGGGCCTGTTGCGTTAGCTGCTCCTGTGAAAAGCTGCTGTGTTGCCGATGTGCTTACATCCCACTTATGTGGATCTGAGGTTTTGGCATCTTATGCTCCATTTATACGAGACGGCTTGGTGTCATTGGTAGGTAGTAATGTCAGAGTTCCAATCAAAATCTTGCGAGACACAGGGGCTTTTGATTCCTATATTGTTGACTCTGTTTTGCCTTTGTCTTATGAAAGTGACACTGGTGACACCGTTCTGAGTTGGGGAATGGGATTAAAAGTTCTTCCTATTCCTGTTCATCGGATGTATATTGACTGTGACCTTGTTAAAGGTGAAGTAGCTGTTGGTGTACGTCCAGCTTTGCCAATCGAGGGGATACACTTCATCCTGGGCAACGGTTTGGCAGGGAGCAGAGTCTGGACTGATGTTCCCCCTGCGTTTTTAGTCACTGGCGGCCCGATTGAGTCAGGGTCTGAGGAGAGCTCTACAGTGTTGGCAGACGTCACGTCCTCTTGTGTGACCACTCGTGCTATGTGGCTGGGTGTTGGAGGAGCGTTTGGCAGTGTGAGGGTTGTATGTTGCAATTGGTGGTTTTGTTGGAGGTGGGGTGCATTATGTCTTGTGTTTTTTTTGTTCATTACTGGTGTTTTTTGTTTTGTCAGGGTTGGGATTGGTGTGCCGGTGGTCCTGGGGACACCGACTTTAAGGGGGGGGGTGTGACGACCCCTGCCTTGTTGTCTCCTGTGGTGTGCATGGCCCTTTAATGTTTCTCCTCTGCTTGTGACGCCCTGATTGGGGACACCTGACGCCCTGATTGAGGACACCTGACGGCTGGCGGAGGATTAAGAGGCCTGGGCCAGAGTCTTGATCTCTCTCTCCCGCAGAGGACCTGACGACGGAGCAGCCACGTTGCTTAGCCTTTTTTGTTTTTTTCCTTTGTTCTTTGATTATGACAAACTTTTGTTAATAAATATATTTTTCATACATGTTTTTGTCCTTTCCCACGCTTTTTGTTATGGCCAAGAGCCAGGCCATGACAGTAGTGATCACTGTTAATCATAATTCACTCATGGAACTACAGGTTGGGGGTATTGTTCCGCACGGACACAAATGCTTACTGTACCTCCGGGGTATATACTGTGTCCTCCTCCCTTTCGCTTTCTCTTCTCTTCCCGGGCTGCGACCCGACAGCATGTGCATTTCTGCTGCTCAATAAAGCCAGATTTGTATCTTCATTGCACCGCCTCCGACTCCCTTCTCTCGGCACTACATTGGTGACCCCGACATAAGTCCCCCGAAGGATCCGAGACTGAATCGAACACGGCAGAAAGCGCAGCTTTTCTCGGAATGCCGGAGATTCTTGGAGACGTCCGTGGCTGCCACGTGCACACAGACTGTGGCTCGGTGCGCCCTCCGGAATGGCCGCGGACGACGCTCGCCATTTCCACGGCTTTTCGGCACTGGGGGACAGCAAGCCTTCCATGGAGCCGATACACGACCATGCCTGGTTTATTCGGGACATGCGGCATGTCCGGCTGCGCTCGCTAACGGCTAGCCACGACTGCTAACGGCTAGCAGCTACCAACGGCTAACGACAGCTAGCCACGACAGCTAGCAGCTATCGCCATCCGACTGTTTTTTTTTTGTGGTGCCGGAGAGGAGGTTCGATCATGTCTGGTCGGCCTCGTGTGGATCCTTTCACAATTTCGCCCACCTGTTTTTGATCGTGGACAGGACGACACTTTTGAGTTTTTTTCTGGTGCCTGAGAGGAGGTTCGACCATGTCTGGTCGGCCTCGTGTGGACCCTCTCGCTTTTTCGCCACCTCGGCGGCGGTTTCGGACGTCGCCCATGCCTTCTTCGGCCCGTGGGTGGCGCGCTTCTGGACCCTGTCTCGCCTCGACTCTGCGGTTTCGGGCATCGCCCATGCCTTCATCGGCCCGTGGGTGGCGCGCTTCGGGACCCTGTCTGGCCTCTTCCCTCGCCTCGGCGGTTGCGGCCGTCGCCCATGCCTTCATCGGCCCGTGGGTGGCGCGCTTCGGGACCCTGCCCGGCCTCTCCTCTAACCGCGGCTCAAGGTTCGCCTCGACGGCGGCTCGGACGGCGCCCCGTCTGGCCTCTCCCCTGTCCACGGCTCCCTCCTCCCGGGGACACGGCTCCTTCCTCCCGAGGACTTCGTACCCGCTGCCGCTGTGCCTTCGCCTGCGGCCGGGCAGCGCTCCTCCCTGCTGGGGACCACCGGGATATTCACGCCTGTCGCAACGCAGCGACCCTGCTTTCTGCGGCCCCCTGACGACGGCCCGTTCCGGCCCGCCCCCCACCCCCGGTGGGGATGCCCTCGCCCTCGCCCTCATTGGGGCCCCTACCCTCTCCTGCGGCCCCCTTCTGACGGCCCGTTCCATGGCCCAGCCCTCGCCGGCGGCCCCGCCCTCCTCGGCCCCTGTGGTGCTTCCTCCCGGACGCGAGGATTGTGTCCATGGTTGAATTCTGGGGGGGCTTGTGTAGTGATCACTGTTTATCATAATTCACTCATGGAACTACAGGTTGGGGGTGTGGAGGAAACTTCTGTGTAGTAATGCATGGAGTCACCGACTCAGGAAGGAGACACGGTGAGAGTTGGAGCTTTGATGTCAAACACTGATGGGTTTATTCAGAGTATTCGGCCGGAGGATTCACATCACAAATCAAAGAGTCAGAGGTTCTGACCACACGGTAGAGTTGCCACGTCAATTCTGAAGAGCCTCTCTCTATGCTAGACCTTTGAACAGGTTCACAGAGAGAAATCAACATCTCTGAAGGAGTAGACTAAACACTGAGCCACCTGCGTCCAACGCTCATGGCCTCAAGGATTTCACATCCGAGAGCCCACAAACACCGATAAAGAAGTGCTTCAGTGTTCTCACAACAATTACCCTTCGTGCCAGACAAGTTGACCGGTCACAAACTGGGGACAACAACACATATGGCACCAAGGCCTTTCCTTAAAGGAGATAACATATGTCAGAGTAAAAGGTTAGATATCTAGAAGAATTATTCCTTAACAGTTCCTCTCTTTTTATCATTTTTGATAACCTTAAAACATTAGTCTAATAATTCTGGTCAATACTTAAATCAATAGGCGTCTTCAGATTCGAGTGTGGTCTCAACTTACATTCAATTACATCACAAAGTAGAATAAGATTGAAACATTCAATCACAATGATTGATACAGGCAATCATAATAGGAAAAATTATCTCTCATCAGTGTTTGGAGCATCTTTTGTCAAAAGCATAATAATGAACACACATAAAAACACAGATACATAATAGCAAAATATTTGTTTTAAACTAATATCTTTTATCACTTTAAACCATTAGTTAATGTCATTTATCAAACTATAAAATCAAAACCAGAAACAGCTTAAAGATTTGCTTTAAGGCAATCACTAGTCAAAAGCATTTAAAACTTAGGATCATAAGAGATCCAGCTAAGGCATAAAAGTCACAGTGGTGATTTGATCAATCTGTAATCCACAAAGTTGCAGTGTCCTCAATTTTAGGATTACTTTACGTTTACTTCATTACGCTTTAGTCAAGAGTAAGGCACTTAGTCTTAGAAAAAATCAATACATTCATTTTAATCAAATACAGTGTTCAAAATCTGAAAAGGAAAAATTAGGCAAATATTCAAAGACTTTTGTAAAAACCTGGAAAGGAAAGATTAAACATTCTTAAAACTTTAATTCATACATTTGTAAATGCTACAACTGATCTGTACCAAATGAAGTCTATCAATTATTCTTATTAGCCATACTTACCTGATCATCTACTTATGGTACTTGGAAAGGGTTCTTCTGTGTTTATCTAATGGTGAATATAGAATATCAATTTCTTTAAATTATACTTATAATTTGAGGATCAAATATGCTACCTAATTGTTATATGAATTATTATAAATATTTGTTTTGGGCCAAAACTGAAATTAATCCAGTACTTGAAACATCATTTTATGTCTGTCTGTTCATGGACAATACATTAAAGAGTTGTGTTGTTAAGCCTGATTGCTGGATGATTAAGGATATTAACATTATCTGTTATAATATTAGAAATACCTTATTATTCAATACCTTATAATCTGAGAATATTTATTTATTAATTTTGTTTAGTGTGAAAATGTAATCTGATCTGACTAAATATATTTATCACCACTATTTAACACATGTCTGGTCATTGGAAATATAAAAAAACAATCATTAATTGTACATCTTTAAACATCTGGACATTCAATTCAAAGTTCATCTTTGTACAAGAGCTGGAAGAACATGTCCGTCAGGCTTCCTGACTCGTTCTCCTCCTCCCTTTATGACACGAGTGTCTGGTGTGTAAAGGCATCCTGATACTGTAGATTAGCACTGAGGTGCTGATTGGCTCAAACTCTTCTTCATCAGAGCGCCATATTTCAACCCCCAATTGCTCTGCTTTTGTGTGGCTCATTCAGTGAGCACTGTAGTTAATCCCCCAGTGAGACGGAGGCTCATCTGCCGGTATTCCTTCTGCTATCTGCTTGAGTACAACTGCGTATTCCTGATGCATCCAGGTGTCCCCCCCGTGATGGGAGAGGTTAGGAAGACATCAAACTCCTCCAAGAAACATGGAACCTTGTATTATAGAAGCCTCTGAAACCCTCGCTCGTCCTGCAGGGTTGTCTGCTAGAGCCCACCGAGCAGAAAGATGAAGAGAAGAACCCCATCTTATCAGAAAGGTGAAGAGAAGAACCCCCTCTTATCAGAAAGGTGAAGAGAAGCATCCCATCTTATCAGAAAGGTGAAGAGAAGCATCCATCTCGAACGACCTTGTGCTTCCTTGCACGTGGCTGGGGGTGCTCTCTGCACCCGGAGAGTGTGTCCTAGTTATTGGGTTAACACTTGATAGGGATGTTTTTTCTGAGTGAAGACAACTCAAAGTAATGGATTAGCACATTATCATTTAATTACAAAAATAGGATAGGCCCCTCAGAATTATTTGGGAGCCTTCCTGACACATGCACATTATCATTTTGAAGGTTTGTGTTAGTCATTAACATGCAAGAATCATATACTCATCAGTCCATAGCAGAGACATGTTATTGTAAGTTAAAGGTGAGCTTGTCCCTGTGGATATAACCCCTTCTCAATGATTCTAAATGTATATTAATTCACCATTTACCTTTTGATAAAATATTAGTTTATCAGAAATATTTAGTCTCTTCCATAAAACATAGGTTTGAGAAATAAATTACCCAATATAAAATCAATTACTCAATATAATTGACTCTTCCCTCCCTTTTCTTACATATGGTACATATGAAATAATAACTTAGGAGTCTATTTAAGCATGGTATAGTTTATAATCTATTAATCGAGAAGACTCAGTATCACCTGTGTGCAGCTTACAAAAACCATTGTGAGAAACATATATTATGCAGGAAATTGATACATTTGTTGAAAAACAAAGCATATCTGATTTGGGAGGAAAAGTTTCATCCCTTTAACATCTGAGTTATTACTGATGGCATAGCATGAATGATACTGGGTGTCTGAGGGTGTCATTACTGAGAAATGTCAAACAAAATCAAAACCTTACATTTGAAAACAGGTTTGCATTCCTCCACTGAAGGTGACGTTATCATTGGAAACAATAAAAGCTAATTGTTTTGATGTAGAATCTATATATTGAATCGTTAGAGCAGAACAGAATGGTTGTATTGTAGCCTGAGTTTTGTGCAGCCTTTAGTTTTACCAGGTGGAAACATTGTCTATATAATGTGAATACATGTAGAACTAGACATTAAGAGACCCCTGACATTAGGCCTATTTGAAACAATAGTAGGGGCTTTTACCAGCTCGCCCACTTACAGGCATCCTCTGCATAGCAGTATGAATAGCCTTAAAAACAACCCACTCTGCGGTAACGAGAGTCATGTATCTGAACCAAATGCCCTAAGTGAAGCCGTTAGTCTCATCTGACTGACCCAAGGGTTGGTGCTGGTGTGACAGGGAGGCTTCCAAGTGTTCATAGCAGATGTCATGCTTTCAGTTCATGGCTCAGTGGGGGGGAGCAGACCCATGTGAGACAGTATCAACGGCTGTAATGTTCAGTTTGAGGAGTGTCATTCTCTCTGGGAGCAGGAAATGGTGTCCATTCAGACCAGACCATTAATGTCATGTAGAGCAGCCATAGCATCTCTGTGACTGCACTCAGCCGGACTGCAGCAGGGCAGAACTGGGTGACTTTTAGTGAAGCCGTCCAAGGCCATAGACAAAATGGAACCACGTACTAACAAAAGGGACACAAGGTCATCAATGTCTCTCTTTACCTTTGGCCTAATTGTAAAACAAATTAGTGGAAGAAATGTGGAACACTAATCCATCATCATGTGACATTTAGAGTTAATTTAAATAATTACTTATGGGTTGAAGTCAAATTAACATTAACATTAGAACTAAAGTCAGTCAAAATTGGACTTGCACGGATCAGAATCTAATCAATACACCATTTTCCCAGCTCTGTAATGAAAAGGATATCAAGATTAGGTACATTACAGGAGTGTTAAAACATCCAAACATGCACACTTATCTTATTCTAGTAGAGATTAGAGGACAGGTCTAATGTTGTGAACAAAATGATCAAGTCAAAGTTATTTTATCTTATTCTACATTTAATTTAATAATTAATCTTAAATTACTAATAACTTTAAAGAAGGCAACAATTTACAATGTGGATAAGGTGACTACTTATCCAAAGTGTGTGTGTGGGTGTGTGTGTGTGTGTGAACAGCTTGTCTGCCCAAGGTTAAAACATTTGGGACAGCAGTGAGAATGTTATGAGAAACAATTTGTTGCTTAGACTGAACTCGAAAGAAGCTGAGATTAGAAATTTGAAATAAATCAAAACACTTGTACATTAATTAAATACATTTGACATTTAGCTTGAGCTGGGTTCAATACTTTCTTTATGGTATTTAAATTGGGCTCAAGTAGAACCTTTACATGGATTTGGCTTGCAACACAAAGTGATACCGATCTCTGTCTGTTATGATTTGAAAGTCTCATGATTTAAAGTGTAGGGCTGTGAAGGAGAGGCCCTTGGAAAACAACCTCTACTTCTTTGTTAACTGTAATTACTTATTGTAAAGAGATTGCAACATTATACTTTTTAAAGAATTGCTCAATTCATTTAACACATTTATTATGCACACTGTAATGAAAACGTCAACAAATATATTGATCCTGGCTTAACCAGCGACCTTTACTCTTTTGTTCATAAGCTCGGTTTCAGAAAACTTGTCAGTAGTTTAACAACTATTAGAATTTAGTAATGTCTATGGAGACCAATTGGTTGATACGAGAAATCATTTGAAGCAGTTTAATAAAGAATGTTAAACTATATTTAAAACTGTAATTAAACTTCAACTTATATTAATTATCTGAATCCAGTGGCCAGTTGGAACAGATAATCAACAAAGTTTCCATTTTGCAGCAACAGCGCAAAAGGTTTCAACAATAATTTGTATTATGTCTGAGTCAAGTTCTGTCTTATCAGCTTTGTTTCGGAATGTGTTCAAACATTACGTTTTTTTTTTTCATTATTACCATACAATACATAGATTTAAGAATAAATGAAACAAATAATACAACATTGACCTAAAACAGCAGACAGATTTTGCCACCCTGACCTCCTCAGGCAGGTTTTACGACCAGCAGTGATGCCTCTTAGGGTCTCAGGGTGCAGGACGGGGCATAGGGTTTATAAAAGGTCACAAACATATCTTAACATACCAGCAATACAATTTAAGAATGTATTCTTAAAGTAATATAATCTTCTCTTCTTCTTACACCTACAGCGCACACCCTGAACAGTGTGCTCCTTGTTTACATTTCCTCTGCACACTCAGATGCAGCGCACACCCTGAACAGTGTGCTTCTTGTTTACGTTTCCTCTGCACACTCAGATGCAGGACATAAAACACTCTTTTGCTATTTATTTTCATTTTGCAGCACATCTATACTACCAGAATTTTGCAAAACACTATATATTATTTATCTTTCTCAAGTCATTTACTTTTGGTGAGTTAACTAAAGCTTAGTTTATTTTACCCTGGCTATGGACTGATTCATTATTAGTTGTTACAAAACATGCACAAGACGGCGGTTAGACAAACCAATATAGACCCCTGATACAAACAATCAGACAAACAAACATGATGAACTCGTAATAAACACCAGTGCGACAGCAAAGTTCATCCAGCTCAATTTAGTCCGGATTAAAGAGGTTTCAGAGGGGGTAGGGACTATTTGATCTCTCCCAATGGGAACCCAGTGGGGTACCTTGACTCGTACCTCCACCCTTGTATACAAGTCCTTAGATCGGTGCCTGAAGACCGTCCAAGAGCAATAACTAGCTTATCCTCTTGCGACTCCACTATCCCTGCTCTAGTGGTGCTATGCCCCCCCGATCAGGAGCACATAGACTTTTTTTCCTCTACCCTTTCTATCCGAAACCACACAGTTAACTGTAGTCCTACTCGACCAGCCTATACACCTCCCATCATGCTCATCCCAACGATGAAACACAGTTTTGCTCTACACTTGCATACCACTGCCCACCCGTGATCAATTAGCCTATAATTTTATGTATGCACCCCGGACCGACATCAGCTCCTCAGCAATGTAGGGAGCCTGTCGCATCAGGTAATGCACGCACCTCGCACCTGCCAGCACACCTCTGAATGTAAATGGCCACAAGCCACGAGAGTGCTTTTAAACAGTCTCGTTTTTAATAGAGACGGCGGTGGTGTGAGTTAAAGTTATAGACAAAAGCTGTGATTTTCTCCCTCTGAGTTCACTTCACCAGCTCATGCAGATACGGGGAGGTATTTGACACACATTCCCCGGAGCTGCAGCAGCTGGAGCCGTGTTTTTTTTAGAGGCGCTGGGGGTAATATCTCTGGCTGCTTTAGTTAACTGCTAGTGTTGGCCGCTGAAACCCCGGAATCTCGGCGATTTGTTCATTACAAATCTCTATTTTGATTTCACACAGAAGTTCCACTTTACTGCTGCCCTCATTAAGGTCTTTTTAAACATCTCCGTGTATGCTTGCACAGCACATACGTCCCGAGCAGCACACACAGAGGGAACCAGCCAAGACAGAGTCCCTGGATGATCCCCTGGGGTTACTAGCCCCAAATGTTCAACCAAAACGAAACGCAGCCGCTTAGCTTCACAGATCATTTTAGGATACCGTCAATCACAGATTCTGGTAAGGCAATGTCCAAATGTAGATTTGAAATCACACTTACCAGTCTCTGAAGATATGTTGGTATCCTGCCGACAACGCCAATTTGTGGAGGAAACTTCTGTGTAGTAATGCATGGAGTCACCGACTCAGGAAGGAGACACGGTGAGAGTTGGAGCTTTGATGTCAAACACTGATGGGTTTATTCAGAGTATTCGGCCGGAGGATTCACATCACAAATCAAAGAGTCAGAGGTTCTGACCACACGGTAGAGTTGCCACGTCAATTCTGAAGAGCCTCTCTCTATGCTAGACCTTTGAACAGGTTCACAGAGAGAAATCAACATCTCTGAAGGAGTAGACTAAACACTGAGCCACCTGCGTCCAACGCTCATGGCCTCAAGGATTTCACATCCGAGAGCCCACAAACACCGATAAAGAAGTGCTTCAGTGTTCTCACAACAATTACCCTTCGTGCCAGACAAGTTGACCGGTCACACTGGGGACAACAACACATATGGCACCAAGGCCTTTCCTTAAAGGAGATAACATATGTCAGAGTAAAAGGTTAGATATCTAGAAGAATTATTCCTTAAACAGTTCCTCTCTTTTTATCATTTTTGATAACCTTAAAACATTAGTCTAATAATTCTGGTCAATACTTAAATCAATAGGCGTCTTCAGATTCGAGTGTGGTCTCAACTTACATTCAATTACATCACAAAGTAGAATAAGATTGAAACATTCAATCACAATGATTGATACAGGCAATCATAATAGGAAAAATTATCTCTCATCAGTGTTTGGAGCATCTTTTGTCAAAAGCATAATAATGAACACACATAAAAACACAGATAC
Source organism: Trematomus loennbergii (assembly GCA_012861695.1). Taxonomy (NCBI): domain Eukaryota; kingdom Metazoa; phylum Chordata; class Actinopteri; order Perciformes; family Nototheniidae; genus Trematomus; species Trematomus loennbergii. The sequence continues at coordinate 51,434 of JAAOOA010002081.1, forward strand.
ATAATAGCAAAATATTTGTTTTAAACTAATATCTTTTATCACTTTAAACCATTAGTTAATGTCATTTATCAAACTATAAAATCAAAACCAGAAACAGCTTAAAGATTTGCTTTAAGGCAATCACTAGTCAAAAGCATTTAAAACTTAGGATCATAAGAGATCCAGCTAAGGCATAAAAGTCACAGTGGTGATTTGATCAATCTGTAATCCACAAAGTTGCAGTGTCCTCAATTTTAGGATTACTTTACGTTTACTTCATTACGCTTTAGTCAAGAGTAAGGCACTTAGTCTTAGAAAAAATCAATACATTCATTTAATCAAATACAGTGTTCAAAATCTGAAAAGGAAAAATTAGGCAAATATTCAAAGACTTTTGTAAAAACCTGGAAAGGAAAGATTAAACATTCTTAAAACTTTAATTCATACATTTGTAAATGCTACAACTGATCTGTACCAAATGAAGTCTATCAATTATTCTTATTAGCCATACTTACCTGATCATCTACTTATGGTACTTGGAAAGGGTTCTTCTGTGTTTATCTAATGGTGAATATAGAATATCAATTTCTTTAAATTATACTTATAATTTGAGGATCAAATATGCTACCTAATTGTTATATGAATTATTATAAATAGTAAAAGGTTAGATATCTAGAAGAATTATTCCTTAACAGGGGGTATTGTTCCGCACGGACACAAATGCTTACTGTACCTCCGGGGTATATACTGTGTCCTCCTCCCTTTCGCTTTCTCTTCTCTTCCCGGGCTGCGACCCGACAGCATGTGCATTTCTGCTGCTCAATAAAGCCAGATTTGTACCTTCATTGCACCGCCTCCGACTCCCTTCTCTCGGCACTACAGTGGCAAATAAATGAAGTAGGATTCAAAACAAGTTTGTACCTCATGAGTAATTATCACAATTACCTCAAAATATACACAGATGGTTCTAAGAACAAGGAAGAGTGTGTCAAAATTCTCTAAAGCAGTGGTTCCCAAACGAGAGATCAAGGAATAGACGATAGGGTTAGAATTTAGGAGCTGATTTTTGGACTATTCGACCGCAACCACGGATCCATGTGGCGTCTCGTCGCTACGGTTCTCTCTCTGTGTGTTCCTGAGAAAGTGTGTGTGAGCTCCAGCACTACTGATCCATCATCTGTGTCTGGATAAACCTCCGAATGGACTCAATGCTTTTTTCTGGAGTGTTTACCTCGGACTATAGGAGCTAGCTTAGCATGCTAGCTGGAAACACGTTAGCAACACTAGTCAGATTGAGAGTTTGATGGAGAGAGAAATGGTGTGTTTAACGGAGTTCGCAGGAAAAGGTGATCTAGTAAACATGAGTAAAGTCCAAATGCTGCTGTCGTTGAAGAAGCAGCGACTCACTGCTGCTGCTGTGTTTGAAAAAACGATAGCAGAGCAGGAGGAGGAGCTGTCTCTTTCCAAAGAGGAGAACGAGAGACTCCAGAAACTACTGGACGCTGTTTTACAGCCTCAGCTTCGGATACACCGAGTAGGTCTGTTCCCTTTACTCTTAATTAACACTTTAAACCAGGGGTGTCCAAACTACGGCCCGCTGGCCATTTTGAATCGGCCCTCAGCTAATTAAAAAACTATGATGAAATATGCCCCACAAATGAAACTTGTGCTTTTCTTATATTGTACTTCTTAAATATATATGTACACATATATTACACAGTAGCATTCAAAAGCCCACAGTCAATTCATGTTGATAACATTTTCTAACAAATCTTAGCTGATACAAAAAAGCCTAATAACTTATTTACATAACAAGCTTGAAATAGACCCTATGTCGTCTTATTATAATCACTCTGAGACTTCTGTTGTTAAGGGATGAGCTGCCAACAAGATAAATGAAACCCTATCGAGTCCAGTGGTTCCTAAGCTAAAGGAGGTTATAAAGGAAGTTTGAAACCTCCTTTCCTTTCATTTAGAGAATTCGAACGGCACTTATCATGGCTGCCACTGAGGGACTTCCGGGTAATTTCACTCCGTTCAAAATAATACATGTTTACTTCAATACAGTTTAGAACCATATCTGTTTACTTCAATAGCCCCCATTGTTCTGTGTGTCAAAATGAAAGACAGCCCACACACCTATCAATCATCCAACCGTGGGGTCTTATTTCATTACGTGTTGATTTCTATCAACACGTAATGTTGTATCGATGTATAGAGATGTACTACCGCAAAAGTATTCTCCGTCGGGACTTCCTGCAACAACACCACGCCGTAATCGTGATTCTGATTGGCCAGAAGACATTAGCAAAGATGTTCTATTGAGAAGACGATCACTACGTGACAAAAGTTTTCAAAACCGTTTCTAGTCTTCGGTATTCTTGTTTTTGGCGTGAGAATAGTTTGGGCAGCGTGAGAGCGTGAGATTGAGAGTGAAAGCGTGTGTCACACGCCAGATGCGTGAGAGTTGGCAACCCTGCGTTAGGAAGGTTCCTAAGCTAAATGGACTATTCGACCGCAACCTTGGTCCCATGACGTCATTGGTGAAATGTGGCACACGTGACACGTCCCAACCAGGGTTTCCGTTAGCGGTCATGTTTTAATAATAATAATAATAATACGAAGAAGAAGAAGAATTGTGTAGCAGAGTTTCCGTTAGCAGGTAATTACCGGACTATGACCGGATATGCTGATGTTTAAAACTCAGTTAATGAGGCTCATTTTTATATTGCTTCAGTTTATAATCTTAACGGATCGAAAAGTTCAGATTCATTTTTCAAAAAATTATACGCTTTCCCAAACAACATAATTATTATATTCAAACAAACTACTTTTAGTAGATGAAGTACATTATTAAAAAGTTTGCATTAACTTTGAATAATAACACGGGAGAAACGGATCCTCTCTGTCTCTCTCTCTCCTCTCTCTCTCTCTCTCTCTTCTCCTGACAGCCCGTCAATATGTGTTAAATGTTTGTTGTTTGTGTTTCATGTATTGTGTCTGGATATTTGTCTGTTGATGTTGGACATGGAGCTGCTGTGACACAAGTCAGATTTCAGACCTGATCTGACAAATAAAGTAATATCGTATCGTAATATCAGACTCATGCATCTCGCTAAACAGCAGGCGGGGCTTCAGGTGATCATGTAGAGCTGCGTGTCTCTGTCAAACTCAGCAGCTGATCGGATCTCTGATCTCTCTCTCTCGTCCGGTTATACTTCATTCGCGTTTATGTTCATATCGATCAGATCCAGCACTCCTGATCGGCCTTTATAGAGAGCACAGAGGAAACTATTAAAAGTGAATATAGGCCGTTAATGATCGGTGGCCAATCAATCGGAGAGAGAGAGAAAATCTCCCTTGTTATTATCCAAAGTTAAAGGGGACCTATCATGCAAAATGCACTTTTGTACGTCTTTTATACATGAATATGTGTCCCCGGTGTTCCAGGGAACTCACCAAGTGTCAGAAAACACAACCCTCTCTATTTTCCTTCATACCCAAATCTCTAAAAAAGGGGCTGCAACGGATCTGATAAAAACTGATCCAGATTTGAACACTGTCCTGACGTCAGGACAGTGGCGCTACGGCCAGCCCCATATAGAGAGAGAGTTATGACAGCGGAAGTCCAAAATGCTTGATCGTCACGTGGTTCAGGGAGAGTCAATAGTTCCCCGGAAATTCGTGGCGGGACATATGAATGCATGATTACCGGAGATAGAACTACGATTTTTGGTAATAAGTAGTGAATAAAGGTCTTGATTTGCAATGTGTATACAACATACCGATATGTGTATGTATTTACATCAATATGTTTTAAAAAATAAATAGAATCTGCTAATATTTATGGATAATATTAGGAATAGTGTGAACAGCTAGTTTACTTGTACATATACATGTTAGGCTGTTGCCTTGGTTAAAGAGCCTGTTGCTGTTGTGTATTGCTTTGAATTATTTAAAACAAATATTATCTTCTTAAACAGGTATGGTAGTCAGGAGCATCACTTCCTAATGTTTATTGATATATTTAGAGGGAGGGGATGGCAAGGAATGCTTCAAAATTTAGATTAGATTAATTTCTACCATTTTTTTAATTCATGGTGGTTTCAGTAATCCCATGGTACTTGAGGACATAAGTAATCTAAATGACTAATGTCATCTTTATGACTTTCAGAAAGGACAGGAGACCAACAGGTGACTATCAATGGACTAGCAGCAACATGATTATGACGTTAAAAGTGTTGTTTTAGGAACATCCATTGTAAATACATGGAATTCAATAAACATTGAATAGCATGTCATGCAGTTTGTCTGTGCCTTTTCCTCCGTGTTGTCCTGGCATATCGTCTCCACCATGGTTTGCTGTGCTGCCTGGGGATGCTCCAATCGCTCAGAGAAAGGAGTAAGAATCAGAATGTACGGCTTCCCCACTGACACAGAGAGGAGGAAAAAATGGCTAGCTCAAGTCAGCAGGAGCAATTTAACAATCAAAACAGACAGCCGCAACAAAATATGTGAGGTAATCATATTCAAACACTGCATTTGCACTTTTTCCACAAAACGAAGACCACACCATTGGGAAGCTTAATGTTTGGTTTAATACAAATAACAGGGAAAGGCTTGAAAAACTCTGAGAGTTGAGACTCAGGGTGCAGGGTGAGGGTCTCAGTGCAGGTATTCAGGCTCTATTGAATCCCCCTCTGGTTCTTGTGCTGAAAGAGGGAGAAACAGACAGGAGAAAGGGTTATACACACCTATATAGCACACCTATTGGATGGGAAATTGCCTTCAGGAGATAAGGTGTGGTCTTTGTTTCCAACTGAAGTTATGGAACTTTATTATTTGTGAGTTTAACAAAGTATGACAAATGGCATCAGTAATGGATGTGATATGAATTTGTATAAAGTTGTCTCACACTCTTGGTCGTATTTTACGTACAGTATGTAATGAGTGTATACATGTCCAGTAAGTCCTCCACCTGTAACATCACTGCCCCTCCACCTGCCATACAGTAGGTTACTAATATACACTAACAAGATTACTTATATAATACAGTGATAGAATACATGTTTAGTATGCTTACTTATATACAACAGTAGTATTACATTTACCTTGTTTTCACTCTCACTTTGCCATCATTTCAAAATCAGCTGTGCATACATAATACAGACAGGTAATAATCAACAGAATACACTAAAAACACTCACCCATAAATTACGTTTTTGTTTACTGTTTGGAAGTCTCAAATATGCACTCTAAATTCATATCAATAGCGATGTATCACACAAATAGCTCTCTTCCTTATTATTGTGTAACGTTAACTTTATTATACTAGTTAGTAGGCCTACTCCAAAATGGAGATCGTAATTTCTCCACCTCCACTCATTACAATCACACGTGCCCCAATGTTATATTTAACTAATATTATATTCCTCCACCCCACAAAAAAATCACGTTTAGAAGCCCTTTTTCTCTAATTCCACAACGTTGGATGAAATAACATTAGGAGAACGGATGAATAGGCTGTTCATGGTTAACGTGTTTTAGCTAACTTTATCCGGTATCCTAGCCTAATCTGTTATCTGTAAATGTTCCCTAAATCAGTAGATTTAGGGATAATCCACTAACATCCTTTAATACACATGTTCATTTGACTCAGATGTGCTGATAATATCTGCAATATAAATCTTTAAACGTCTTCTTACCTTTAAAAGTCCATCACGAACGGTCTATTATGCTGCAACTCTACTGTGTTGCTGGTCGCAATAGTTCCCCGGAAGTCAGCGGCAAGCTAACTTCCGGGGAACTATTGACGGCTCCACAATCCGCCATTGCTGTAAAAAAACTGGTCCATTGGAGTGAACGGAGATGTCGTAACTCTTCTATTATACGGCTCTGGCTACGGCTATTGGGCCAACTCCACCAATCAGGAGGAGACAGCCACGGCCATTGCCGTTCGAAAGCGCTGGAGACGCTGTAGTACATATGCCAGGCCTGTAGATGGTGCTGTTGCTCACAGAATCAACCCTTGCAAAAACCGAGCTAACATTTTTCAAATTGAGCGAAATGAGGCATGGCTAAAATGCATGATCTGTTTGGTATTTTGAAAAAAAAAAAGTATAAATATGCCTTATATAGGTATGGTCCTACACTATATTATTCAAATATAGCATGATAGGTCCACTTTAATGTAAACTTTTGAATAATGTACTTCATTTACTACAAGTAGTTTGTTTGAATGTTATAATTATGTTGTTTGTGGAATCATTTATTGAAAAATGAATCTGAATGTTTCGATCTGTTACGAGTTTAAACATCAGCATATCCGGTCATAGTCCGGTAATTACCTGCTAACGGAAACTCTGCTACACAATTCTTATTATTATTATTGAAACACAAATTTGTCCGGTAAAATAAATTCTGTCCGGACATTTGACTGGCAAGAAAAAATCCTAGCGGAAACCCTGATACAGTCGTCTAGCTGAATCCCCTCTCGCAGCTGTGTGTCTGTGTATTCAGCAGGATGTCTGCAGGAGGTACTTAGAATAAAGTTGTTATATATATATATATAATACACATAATGGCACTGTTCTAGCGGTAAACACTTAAGAAAGAACATGTCAAGCTATGTGCTGTATCAGAACGAATGCGCGGCGTGTTTTGGGAGTAATATGGTCTGTGTTTACATTAGCAAGCATCGCTAACACTCAGAGCTAACGCTGTACTGGAGAGAATATGTGTAACATAATGTCCTTGCGGTAAACCCTGCGAGAGAGAAACGTTTGAGCTTCATACTGTATCAGAAATAATGCTTGAAGTGGTTAGGAGCATAACATGGCATTTAATCACAGCAGCGTTTAGCTGAGTTTCTCCCAGTAGAAAACTTAGCAGTGGAAAGCTGCGTGACGCTACAAAGGGGCGTGGCTAGCAGCAGCTGTTCCATTTAAAGCAGAATCAGCCTTTTTGGAACAGGGCTGGAATAGAGGGGTATGAGGCAGAGGTGGGGACTCGAGTCACATGACTTGACTCGAGTCAGACTCGAGTCGCGTATTTTTGGACTTGAGACTTGCTTGACTAACATTGATAAAAGACTTGACTTGACTTTGACTTGGTATTCATGACTTGAGACTTGACTTAAGCTTGAGACGGATGACTTGAAAGGACTTGTCTGTTTAAAATTAAATATTTGCGTTTGTTTTTGTAGTGAGATATTACGTTTAGTTTTTTCGAAAAATGTGATTGGGTGATTATAGCGCCGTGCGCGCAAACCTGGCAACCCACTCGGCAGGAGCGTCAGTTAATTTGGCAGCGGCAAGCGTTACTCCAAAAATAGTGAAGTTTGGATTCAAGGATTATGTTGTTGATTACGCTAATAAGAAGAGAACAGCGGTATGCAGGGTCTGCAGCATAAAGATCAGTGACACGACCACCACAACATCCAACTTCATTCGTCACTACAAAAAAACCCACAGAGAAAGGTGCGTGAATGTGTTGTGTTAGCTAGAAAGCTAACGTTAAGTTTAAGCTACGTTAGACTTGGTTTCAAATCGATTAAGCATTGCAAAGAGAAGACAAAACGGTAAATGAACACTAGAACCGCCAAGGGATTCATTTGTACTAACCCTGATACTGACGGGCTGTCAGGAGAGGGAAAGAGAGAGGAAAAGAGATGCCTCGTTTATTTCCCCTGTGTTATTATCAGAAGTTACTGTAAACTGTTGAATAATGTAGTTCATCTACTTTTAGTAGTTTGTTTAAATGTTTTAATTATGTTTTTGTTTGTAGAAGTGCATCATTTCTTGATTTATTGTAAAATGAATCTGAACTTTTTGATCTGTTATGATGATAAACTGAAGCAATTTCTAAATTAACCCAATTAACTGAGTTTTAAATCGTCCTACTTAGTTTATAAGGAAATTATGAAGAGGAACAAATTAAATGATTTGAAAATGATATCTATGTAGGTGCTGATGCTGTTGGCGGTTCTAGTGTTAACAGACATTTAAATTAAATATGTGTAATGGCAAATGCCATATATGATTTTCTTACCTGGAATTCTGCCTTTTTGAACAGACTTTTTGATTGAGTCCTAGCTATATTGTCTGCAGTTCTAGGGTTAATATTAATCTAATATGATTGTCATCGGTCTAAATTAGATTTCAAATGATTAACTGTGTATGTAATGAAGATCATAGTGTGGGTTAAATCCATTTTCATAACCACTGTCTTTTAACTGATTTAAATGGGGAAACTGGGCTTATTCATCAGAATTTCGTATGACTTGACTTGACTTGCTTGACCTGAGCAATGACTTGACTTGACTTGCTTGACTCTCACCACAGTGACTTGGGACTTGCTTGATACTTGTAGGTCAAGACTTGAGACTTGCTCATGACTTGCACATGTAGGACTTACTCCCACCTCTGGTATGAGGCATGGCTACAATGGTTAGGTATGGCCCAACAATATATTTTTCAAATATAGCATAATAGGTCCACTTTAAATAAGGTTTAAATGCAGGATTTGTATTTGTAACAGAGTATTACCATTCTATAGGCGTAGTGTAGCTGTGAACGATCCCAAATACAATGCATTAATTAGGGCTGCAAAATCTCTCCCATTTTAATGATGATTAGATTTTTAAATGCTAACACTTAACAGTTTTTTCTGACTGTGTTTCCTGTTTCCTGCAGACGTACAGCTGCTGGTGGTGGTTAAAGAAGAGCTTCTCCCTGACCAGCAGGAGTGGAGCACCAGTCTGGACCAGGAGGACCCAGAGTCCCCCCCACACATTAAGCAAGAACAGGAGGAACTCGGGATCAGTCAGGAGGGAGAGCAGCTTCAAGAGCTGGAGGAGGCTGATATCATCAAGTCCACTTTCACTCCTGACCCTGTGAAGAGTGAAGATGATAAAGAGAAACCTCAGTCCTCACAGCCTCATCAAAGACAAACTGAACACATGGAAACTGAAGCTGATGGAGATGACTGTCGAGGACCAGAACCAGCCAGGAACTCAGATCCAGAAAGCAGTTTACAACCAAAGACTGAGGACGACACTGGAGACTCTTCTGAACCTGACTCTGGAGACTCATCTGAACCTGACACTGAAGACAGTGCTGATTGGAAGGAGACCAGAGAACCTGCTTCAGACTCAACCTCACTGAAAAATAGACAAGAATCTGTCAGTGATTCAAGCCGTAGTGCTGTGAAGAAACAATTTGGCTGCTCTGTGTGTACAAAATATTTTACATATAGAAGCACTGTTCAGCGACACATGAAAATCCACACAGGAGAGAAACCCTTTAGCTGCTCAGTCTGTAAGAAACCTTTTTCACAAAGAGAACATTTAAAGGAACACATGAGAATCCACACAGGAGAAACCACACAGCTGCCCAGTCTGTAAGAAACCTTTTTCACAAAGAGAACATTTAAAGGAACACATGAGAATCCACACAGGAGAGAAACCACACAGCTGCCCAGTCTGTAAGAAAGCTTTTTCACGGAATAGAAATGTAAAGACACACATGAGAGTCCACACAGGAGAGAAAGCACACAGCTGCTCAGTCTGTAAGAAAGCTTTTTCACAGAATAGAAATGTAAAGGAACACATGAGAATCCACACAGGAGTGAAACCACACAGCTGCTCAGTCTGTAAGAAAGCTTTTTCACAGAGTGGAGGTTTAAGAAAACACATGACAGTCCACACAGGAGAGGAAATATACAGCTGCAATGTTTGTGACAAAAGATTTAAATGGCGTAATTGTTTCAAAAGACACAAGTGTGTTGGTCGTCAGTCCTCACAGCTTAATGAAATTCAAACTGAGGATAACGGAGATGCAGAGCCTCCAATCAGCAGCTCAGCTGAACACATGGAGACAGAAGCTGATGGAGAGGACAATGAATAAGTCTTATGACAGTTCACACATGAGAAAAATCTGTCTGACTTGATTAACATTGTTGCACGGCCCGGCTAAAATAACTGGATGGCCTACCTGCCTGTCAGCCTTCCATCTGTGCACAAACGTATCTCGTGCCCTCATTGGTCATGTGTGTGTTACGGGTCCCCGATATGAGGACCACAGTAACGGTTATGATACCTGTAATGAGCAGGTGAGACAGGAGCAATGAGGACACGGGTTATTTGGTTTCCTTCCAGATTGCTTCTCCTGGTAGTTTTATTACACAAACTTATTTAAACATCTTAATTCTCTTATGCATTTCAGTGTATTTACTTAATCATTCACTTTTCTGACAGCTCCATCAACACACATCAACTGTCAATAACCCCTTCTGTGACAAACACACATTTAAGCTGAACTTTACATTCACTAATCGTTTGTACCTTTTCATACATCTTGTTTTACAGTATTAAACCTGTATTAAATATCCATTGAAACTGTAATTTCGACTATTATCCTTCTGCCATTCATTGCAGGTCACTAAAATGCATTTAAACTAGAGAATCATAATGCTACAAACACTACAGCATACTTGTGTAACAAACATCCAGTATAACACTACCTAAACTATACCTTTCATAAGGGGCATATTTATTCATAACTTCATTCATAACTACACATGTATGGAAATATTTAGTGGGCGGGAGCCTTCAGACCATAGACTGTATATATAAAGCTTCAGACACACTATCTCACTCGCACCATCTCCGTGTCAGACCCGTCAGACCACGTTATCCCCAAGATGGCGCCGCACGGGGAAAGCTAAGCTAATACGCACACACATTCATACACTCTTTTAAACATGTAAACAGCGCTACAAACACTCCACACTTTTAGTGGGCCGTCACACCATATACGCAAACATTATGGGGGGGTTCATATGATTTTTGCACCTTTTACCAACCTGTAATGAGCAGGTGAGACAGGAGCAATGAGGACACGGGTTATTTGGTTTCCTTCCAGATTGCTTCTGAGGAAACACCGGCAGTCCGTCCCTCTAACCAGTCCCCGGAACACAAACGTTCCGCCATACTACTAAATGCATTGCTCAACCCCGCTATAGAGTGGCGAAGTCACGCCCACTTACTTCCGGGTAATGGGACCTTATTTCGGAAAAATTATGCATTGAAGTCAATGGGGAGAGAAAACTTATCTTTCGATCCCGTTTGAATTGTGCCATGAATTACACATATGATGTTTGTCAATCTTAAAAAATAATTTCCATGTCAAAAAAGTCACAGTTTGTCGTAAAACTGTTGAAATATAAGACTATGAAAAATACGTAACTAGAAAGACTACAAATCCCAGAGTCGCGTAAGTGATGTCACAATTGTTTTCCTCCACTAAGATCTAAGATCAGCGCAATATAGATATAATCTATCTATATGGCGCTGGCTAAGATAAGATAACTTTAACAATATGCCTGTGTGCTTAGTACCAGGTTGTTATTATACCAGCAATGGGTCTTGCTCGTTCTTTCGCTTCCCGTCTGATGAAAGGACCAGGAGTACTCTGGATCAAGCTAGCTAGTAGCTAGCACGTTAGTTAGCATTACAGCCGTGTCATTTTTATTAGCCTTAACATGAAGTAACATGAAGTAACCCACAATGTTAAACAGTAAGAGTAGTAGTCATATTTCGTGAACCCTTTGAAGAGTACTGTCACCGGTGTGATCATTCTATAATACACAATTTAAGCCCGGGGGAGAAATGCTAACGCTAACGCTAGCGATCTTCTCTACTTCATGCTATCTGCACAAATGGTTGACATTAAACATTAAAACGACCAGGCAGTTCAGAGAGAATCAAAGGAAGGCAGGCAGGCAGCTTTGCATGACATTCTTCAGGACGTGTTTCATTGTAGTGATAGTGAGGGTAGTCTCTTGTGTTGACAAGACAGTAGTGACGGCCATCTTGGTGACGTGTGTTGTGACCAGAGATCAGATGTAGTTCATTGAGCGTTTCACACAAACAAATGTGTTACTTCACAGTTTTACGACACATTTTTTTTTTTTTGACTTGCAAAATTATCTTTTAAATTGACAAACAACATATGTGTAATTCATGGCACAATTCAAACGGGATCGAAAGATAATCTTTCTCTCTGCATTGACTTCAATACATAATTTTTCCGAAATAAGGTCCCATGGAGGTCCACCGGAAGGGGAGGGACTTCGCCACTCTATTGAAATGAAAATAGACGGATGTACAAAATAAAGGCATATTCTAACTCTGAATATAATACTTATTATATTAATGTGGTCACACATCCCAGGGGTGCCACATGCGCGTTCGTGTGTGTTGGAGGAGGGGCTCTATAAGGAAGTGGCAGATTTTCTCCGGTTGTGTATTTTCAAATTCTAGCGATCTCGAGCCGGTTTCTCAAACTTACCTACCCTACCTTTAAATGAACTCCATCTTTATCAACATAAGTGGACGATATGTTTAATGTTTTTGTCATACTGATTTTCTGATTTATACGTTAACCACTGAATGTTGAACCATTTTATTTTGGATTAAGGGCTCCAAGTTTCCATATAGAGATATAGGATGATTTGATGTTTTGTTCTTTATTTCTAAATGTTTTGTATCATTGCTATCCTGTTAATGAGCCCTGTTTTACATAAATGTACCTGTTATCTGATTGTTTTTGCTTCTGTAACTGTAAGGGAATACATGTGTCTATTTTGTATCCTGATGACCTAATGCCGTTACATGTAAGTTACTCTCTAAGCCTGATTTCACCCACCTGCAACCGATTCGCTAATAATCACAATTGTTCATTGCTTTGACCCCTTGACTCGACTATTTGTTGTTTAATAATCGTTTCATCTCCTCAGGACCAAGTTCCCGTGTCCTGCCTTTCACCTGCTGATCATTTAAGGTGGACTGACCTTTACAATGGACCAGCTAATCTTAGTGCCTTAATGCAAACGTTTTGTAAAGTGATGCTAGACCAAAGACGTGCTGTTGGGTTGTATCCTCTCTGCAGGACGGGGTCTGTACTCAAAGATTGTTTATGAAATGAGAGTTTCACTCTGTTTTTGTTGTCCAAACGACGCCAACAGAGCGATACGTCTTCTTTCCAGCAGATGGCATAAATGTTACATGATCCAGTTCAACTGTCATCCACATATTAATGATTCAAAACAGCAATAGGCGCGTTCACACCGGAGTACTTTGGAGTACTTTTCCCACAATAGTTCATCAGAACTACGATATATTTGCGTTCACACCAAAAAGCCCCAGGAACTAAAGTAGCTCAAATTAGTTCGTCCGACCCGCTTTTCCTAGAGAGCAGGGACTGTTGTGGGAGAAAATAGTTCGTACGTCTGATTGGCTGTGCGGAATGCAAACCACGCCCGTTTGACTCTGAATTTTTTTTTGTAAGCGGCCATTGTATTTGCTCGCTTCGGGCAGCGCACCCGAAGAGATTACTTTTGCGAAAGCAGTTATTATAGCAACACTAAATAAATCGTCGGAGCGGTGGAGTGATGAGGATGTGTCTGCGCTTCTGCCGATTTACTCGGAGGACGCAAAGTGCCGCATTCAGAAGCTTCTACTGAATGCAGTTTCCGTGGCTCAGCAAAGTTAGCAGACCTGGCAAAGTCATGTCGGGACAACTACGAAGGTAAAATAAAATACATGCACTGCACTGTTTTAATCTGCACAATACTGGTCTTAGATGTACTTTTATTTGCTCAGTAGATCGAGCTAGCCATGCTAGAACTTGCTATAATAGGTCCAAGCTGGCTAACAACATCTAGCTAGCTAGCTAGCTATTCTCAGCCGTCCCGCTATGAACACGTTTTGACTTGTGAATAAGTGTGCAATGTTCTGTAATTTGCTTCACTAACTCATGGCACTAATCGTGTGTTTCAGGCGAGGTGTTTCTCTCAGGATTAGAAACTAGTTTTCCCCTCCGGGATAAAACGATAATATAACGTTAGCAATTAGCATGCTAGCTGGACATAATGCTACCTCTAACAATACATTGTAGTTGCTATAATTTCAAGTAATTTGCAACATTCATTCTACATGTTAATGGTAAAAGCTTAAACAGTTGATTACCTGCATGCCACAAAGACTGATGTTCTAATATTTTTGCACATTTAAGTAGAAATGTAATTGAAATTCTATTTATTTTTCCTTTTTTTATTGATTGTTATAATTGTACTCAGCCATGTTATGTTAGATGTCAATCCACTTACACTGTAACTACTCTGGCCTTGAAAGAAGGTTACACATCTAACTGATGTCCACTAATCCCTATAAAACAAAGTTCAAGCATACATTAAGCACAAAACAATAAATGTATGTAAGATATGGCTAGTAATTGACTATTTCAACAGAATGTGAAGAGGTTACAGTCTTGTGGCCATGTCCAATATGTTTATGTTTTGTTTGATTAAATCTACTGAAATGAGCATTCAATGACTAAATTATTCTTAGTTACTGTCATCACATCATGGGTTTGCATTGCAATATTAGAACGCATAAAACCCAACTTTATTTCTTCTAAGTTGCGGGTGGTCATTGTTTAGAAGTCCGCTGTGTTTCATCCAAGATTCCCCTTCGTGCTCCGATAATGCTAAAAGTATCTGTTGTATGCTTTACCTGCTCCGGTAACAAAAGTGTAATTCACTGGACAGAGACAAGAGATAGTGGATGGATCCAGAAAATAACCAGAAGATAGTCCGTATAGAGCCTTCAGGTTCTGAAAATTATCAGGGAAAGAGCTAGAAACCCCCCCCCCCAAAAAAAAACCTGAATAGAGCTAGAAGATAGCCAATACAAAGCCAAGAAAGAACCAGTAGAAAGACAGGAAGGAGCCAAAAGATATCCTTTTATTCCAATTAAAAAAACCTTACATTTTTGCTGCCAATTATTGAGATTGTTTCACAGCTTTTTATCTTAAAATATTTAGTCTTTTTTCTTTACATATTCATTACATAGGATGAACAGCACGATCCACTCTGCTGGATTCTGCCCAAATCTGCTCAAAATGCGTGCGAACGTATCGCTTTATCCATACTCCTGCAGTTGTATTGTTCTGGATTCATAGTGAAGTGTATTAGATGTTCTGCACTGTTATTTTTATGTATTTAATATAAAGTGAAATACCCATTCAAAAAAAGTCAGAAAAGAAAAGGGACTCACTTGAAGGGGACCTATCATGCAAAATGCACTTTTGTACGTCTTTTATACATGAATATGTGTTCCCGGTGTTCCAGGGAACTCACCAAGTGTCAGAAAACACAACCCTCTCTATTTTCCTCCATACCCAAATCTCTAAAAAAAAGGGGCTGCAACGGATCTGATAAAAACTGATCCAGATTTGAACACTTTCCTGACGTCAGGACAGTGGCGCTACGGCTATTGGGCCAACTCCACCAATCAGGAGGACACAGCCACGGCCATTGCCGTTCGAAAGAGACGCTGTAGTACATATGCTAGGCCTGTAGGTGGTGCTGTTCTCACAAAAAACAGAGCTAAAACATTTCAAATTGAGCGAAATGAGGCATGGCTAAAATGCATGATCTGTTTGGTATTTTGAAAAAAAAAGAAGTATAAATATGCCTTATATAGGTATGGTCCTACACTATATTATTCAAATATAGCATGATAGGTCCACATTAACATGGTCAAATATTTAAAGTTGTGACAAGATGGTGTCGCTCTCTGCACACATTTAACGCTTTGCATTTTATTGATTTAGTTCGCCTTTTATACCACATTGCAAGTCTGACATTTATTAACCTGTTAAGCCCTGAGCCTGTTTTTCAGGTCTCAGGCTCGAAAATGACATTCCCGGAACAAATGACCATATCTTCCCTTCTAAAAGGGTTAAATTAAAAATCTTTTTTCTCAAAGTAATGATAAACCTGTGAGTTGGATGTAGAACAGTCAGAACAATATAGATGTTTTTTATTTTAAGGAAAATTCAGATTTTACATAGTAAAAAACTGTAAATTATAGTGTCCGTCCAAAAATTCTTTTTTACTTATAGTGAAAACTACCCTTGGATGATGGGTTAGTAGACTAAAAGCTTTAGGAATCCAAAGTACAACATATAATAAGTACCCTGTATCAAGATTGATGCAAAACAAGTGACATTTGACCTTTTTAGAGAGATTTAGCAAAAAGAAACCACTTCTGGGGTCATTTGGGTGGATTTTCCATATCTCTGGCCCCCCTTGCTCGATTTTGATGGTTGACACCTCTTTCTGACCGTTAGAGCCAATAGAATCGAAGGGGGAAACCCCCACACACACACGTTTTGAAGAGAAGAGGTGGGGGCTTCGTGCATGTAATTTTGCATCAGAGTGGACCTATCTCTAGCTTTGACATCTGGAAACGGAAAAGCAGTTTTAATGCTTATGGATTATCAGAAATCATTTAAAAGGGACACAGACACATTAGATTAACCTATGGATTAACTTCAGCAGCGTTTTTATCGTTTTAATGCCATTGAAGACCACTTTGGAGAGACTACAGAGCCAAGGTAAAAATGTTAGGTCTTTGGCAAAAACATTTTTAATCAATGATTTTATCACTGAGCACAATCTCGATTTTATGTTTTTAACGGAAACTTGGATTGAACAAAATAACAGTGCAGCTGTTCTTATCGAATCAACCCCTCCCAACTTTAGTTTTATGAGTCAGGAAAGAATGCATAAGAAAGGGGGTGGAGTTGCTATTTTGTTCAATGATTCCATTCAATGCAGGAAGACATCTTATGGGGACTTTGCATCTTTTGAATATGTGGCCCTTCAGCTGAAATGCTCCTCTCGAGCTCTGTTCCTAAATATCTATAGACCACCCAAATACTGTGCAAGCTTCTTTGATGACTTTACTGAACTGCTGTCTATAGTGTGTATTGACTTTGACCGTCGAGTCATTGTTGGTGATTTTAACATCCATGTTGACAACCCCCAGGACAGAGGGGCTAAAGAACTGTTTTGTGTTCTTGATAACTATGGACTGACTCAGCATGTGGTGGAGCCCACGCACAATAAGGGGCACACTCTGGACTTAATTATCTCAAAGGGTCTGAATATCTCAAAAGTTGTGGTGACTGATGTTGCACTATCTGATCATTCCTGTGTTTTCTTTGAGAGCTCTATTTTTGTTCACAAAAATGTTCAGAAAGAGGTAACCACAAAGCGATATTTAACTGAAAATACTAGGGAAATGTTTACTCATAATTTTTCATCCACACTTGCCCCTGCTAACATCTCAGTAAATGAGCTAGTAGATCATTTTAATTCAAAAATTAAAAATGTTATAGATACCATTGCTCCAACTAAGGTAAAGGAAGTGATTGGCAAGAAAATATCTCCATGGAGAAAGGCCATGACCGTGAGAACAGAAAAAAGAGAGTGTCGAAAAGCTGAACGTAGGTGGCGAAAAACAAATCTCCAGGTTCACTTTGAAATCTATAAAGAGAGACTTGGCCTTATATAATTGAAAAACGCACGACAGTCTTTCTTCTCTGACATCATTACCAAAAACAAAAACAACGCACGTGCCTTGTTTGCTACCGTCGACAGACTAACTAACCCCCCAGTGTCAGTAGCATCTGAATTTCTATCCACCAGGGCATGCAATGATTTTGCCTCCTTCTTCACTGACAAAATTCAGAATATTAGACAAGCAGTCAGTGCCTCTGCATCAGGTACAGCAAATGTGTTGTCCCTGTGTCCACCTAATATCAATTCAAACACCATGACACAATTCCATCAGATTAATGATAAAATCTTAGAGGACATTATTCAACTTCTGAAATCCTCCTCCTGCTGCCTTGATATTATTCCAACAGGATTTTTCAAAGATGTTTTTCATTGCATGGCCTCAGATCTACTTCATATAGTAAACACATCTCTTCACTCAGGTATTTTTCCACAGGCACTGAAAACTGCAGTCATTAAACCGCTCTTAAAAAAGAATAATCAAGATGCTTCAGTAATGAACAATTACAGGCCAATATCAAACCTGCCATTTCTAGGTAAAATCATTGAAAAAGTTGTATTTCAACAGTTGAGTAACTTCTTGCATTTAAATAACTGTTTGGATGTGTTCCAGTCAGGATTTCGTCCAAACCACAGCACTGAGACTGCTCTTGTAAAGGTCTTCAATGACATCCACTTAAACACAGACAGTGGCAGAACTTCAGTGTTAGTATTATTAGATCTCAGTGCTGCGTTTGATACTGTTGACCACAACATATTACTAGACCGACTAGAAAACTGGGTGGGACTTTCGGAAACAGTTCTAAATTGGTTTGAGTCCTACTTAAAGGACAGAAAAAACTTTGTTTCTATAGGTAAATACACATCTGAGTTGACAAATATGACATGTGGGGTACCTCAAGGCTCCATCTTGGGGCCTCTTCTCTTTAACATCTACATGCTACCACTGGCTCAGATAATGAAAAACAACAAAATAAGTTACCATAGCTATGCGGATGACACACAAATTTACGTAACAATTTCACCAGGAGACTATGCTCCAATTCAAACACTGAGTAAGTGCATTGAACAAATCAATGACTGGATGTGTCAGAACTTTCTCCAATTAAACAAAGATAAAACTGAGGTAATGGTTTTTGGAGCCAAGGCAGAACGTATAAAAGTTAGCGCTGAGCTTCAGTCTGCAATGTTCAAAACAACAGATAAAGCCAGAAATCTAGGTGTAGTCATGGACTCTGACCTGAGTTTCAACAGTCACATTAAAACAGTTACTAAATCAGCCTACTATCACCTACAGAATATATCCAGGATTAAAAGACTAATGTCACAGCAGGATTTGGAAAAACTTGTCCATGCTTTTATCTTCAGTAGACTGGACTACTGTAATGGTGTCTTTACAGGTCTCACTAAAAAATCTATTAGAAAGCTGCAGCTAATTCAGAACGCCGCTGCTCGAGTCCTCACTAACACTAAGAAAGTGGATCACATCACTCCTGTTCTGAAGTCCTTACACTGGCTTCCTGTGTGTCAAAGAATAGATTTCAAAATATTGTTGCTGGTTTATAAAGCTTTGAATGGTTTAGGCCCAAAATACATGTCTGACCTACTGCTAAATTATGAACCATCCAGAACTCTCAAGTCTTCAGGGACTGGTCAGCTTTCTGTCCCCAGAGTCAGAACTAAACATGGTAAAGCAGCGTTCAGTTATTATGCTCCAAATATCTGGAACAAACTCCCAGAAACCTGCAGGTCCGCTGCAACTCTTACTACTTTTAAATCCAGGCTGAAGACTTTTCTTTTTGCCGCTGCTTTTAATTGAACTATTCATATCTTAAACTGCACTGTAACTTTTATCCATGTATTTTTTCTTTTAATGTTTATTTTATTATCTTTTATTTTTGATGACTGATTTTAAATGCCATTTTCTTAATGTCTTCCATTTTTTTTGGAAAGCACTTTGAATTGCCTTGTGTTGAAAGGTGCTATATAAATGAACTTGCCTTGCCTTGCCTTGCCTTATAACGTCGCATATACGTATAATTCAGTGGTAATGTTGGTGTCGTTCGATTCTGTGTCACCTCACGATGTGAAACGATGTGTTGGATGTGGTGAAAAGATAAATAATAAGGTTTTGTGAGTGATTTTCGGTGCAGTAAGGTGTTAGCATTTTTAGCTCGTTGCTAATTCAGAGGCTAGCATTGTGGGTTTTCTTTTGAAAAAAAAAAAAAAATGATCAGTTAGATGAGTTTCTTCCGTTACATGGATATAAAACATTCATAGTTTTATTAAATGAACATGCCCTCAGACACTGTTTCCTGCAATATGTTGTGGCAGTACCCCGGTCCCGGGGTCTCTCGGGCTTAACAGGTTAAGGGCGGCAGGCAAACCGCTTTTAGGCGCAATACCGCCCCCTGGATTATATATAGTGTAATGGATACTGCCCTGAGTGACAGACTTTTTTCCCTTCATAAAAAAAAGGCGTATTCGTTGTGTGACTGCATGCGCCGAACCGTGACGTCCGAACCGTGACGGTTCGGGACGAATACGGATACCGTTACACCCCTACTCTCTTTATAACATGTAAAATCACATTAGAACGTACCCCAGTCCATCTGCCTACCCTTTAGCAAGTAGGATAGCTGCCAGAAGTTATTGTTTGGCTCAGGGGAGGGGACGCGGATCAGTGAAACTTCCTGCAGACTCGTGGGGACTCAGAGGAGCTTCCCAGCAGCTTCTACTGAAGCCAGTCCCCAACTATGGGGACTTCCGGCCGGGGAATTTGGGTGGCAGTATACACCATGAAGTTGTTTGCGGCCTGCCAGTAAACCCAAAGCAGAAGAAGAAGAAGTGACGTCAGCGGGTTCATTTGCGTAATCTTCCCTCAGGAACTTATTCTGGTGTGAACGCGATCTGCTCTTTAGTTCCATGAACTAACTTTGCTTATCAGGTGACTTTCCTCCATACTTTTAGAATGTCTGAAATGAAATGGAATGTCTGAAATGAAATGGAATGTAGAATACTTTGAAATTGAATGTAGAATACTTTGAAATGGAATGTAGAATGTGTCGGTATAGACCAAAGCACATTCCGGAATGTTCGGCTCTGAAGTCTTACTGAACCTGATGATGTCATATCATATTGTCTGCAAGAGAGCATGCTCTCTGGTTAAATAGCTACACAACTTATTTGCAGTTTGTGCAGGACGATAACAAGCCAGGTTTTATCCCAGCCACATCGAGTTCACATTATCAGTAAGAAGCAGCTATTTCTTCACGATGAATAAGATGGACAGAGAAAGATCAGTTTTCAACAAGACGTTCAACAACTCTCCATGGCTCCGAAAGAATTGTCCCTCTGAGGACAGTTCTGCTGAGGAGGAGATCGAGGAGGAAATTGAGGAGGATTTTGCATCAGACGAAGATATTTTGGACTTTAATGATGAGAAACAGTCCGAAATCAAGAAGATTGTGAACTTTGATGAGACAGAGTCTGAAAACGAAGATATTTTGGACTTTAATGATGAGAAACAGTCCGAAATCAACGAGATTGTGAACTTTGATGAGACAGAGTCAGAAACCGAAGATATTTTGGACTTTAATGATGAGAAACAGTCCGAAATCAACGAGATTGTGAACTTTGATAAGACAGAGTCAGAAACCGAAGAGATTCTTGAGTTCGTTGAGGAGGTGGACGAAGAAATCAAAGAGGAGATTCAGGAGTTTGCTGAGGAGGTGGAGGAAGATATTAACGAGCAGACCTCCATCTCCAGCAACAGAGAAAACTACAGTGTCACTTCCTTTGCTGATGTAAGAATTCAATTCAGTGGCACACATGTCTACACTTACACTCGTGAAAACTGTAAAAAAGCTAATACTCAACGCTTTAGTTTCTTTACTAAAGTTTATCCAAAAAATAAATCAAAATAGTAAATCATCTTTAATGCAATTGATCACAGCATACTTGTTCACACCCATTGATGCAGAGTTAACTCCACTTCTGTTTTCTTAATAAAAAACACTGCACATAGACAACACAATAATAATTGTTTTATGTTTCACAGACAGAGGACGACATTAAAGAATTGCCTGACCGAGACCTAGACCCAGAGTCAGAAATGGAAGATATTTTGGACTTTAATGATGAGAAACAGTTGGAAGTTGAGGAGGATCAAGAGTTTGTGTACTCGGTGGATGAAGACTTCGAAGATTCATTGGACCTTCATGATGAGGAAGAGTCCGAAATTAAAGAAATGTCTGACCTAGATGAGACAGACTCAGAAATGGAAGAGATTTCAGACTTTGCATCAGACGAAGATATTTTTAACTTTGATGATGAGAAACAGTCTGAAATCAACGAGATTGCGAACTTTGATGATGAGAAACAGTCCGAAATCAACGAGATTGCGAACTTTGATGATAAGACAGAGTCAGAAATGGAAGAGATTTTGGAATTTGCAGCAGAGACAGAGTCAGAAATTGAAGAGATTTTGGACTTTAGTGATGAGAAACAGTCCGAAATCAACGAGATTGCGAAATTTGATGATAAGACAGAGTCAGAAATGGAAGAGATTTTGGAATTTGCAGCAGAGACAGAGTCTGAAAACGAAGAGATTTTGGACTTTAGTGATGAGAAACAGTCTGAAATAAACGAGATTGCGAACTTTGATGATAAGACAGAGTCAGAAACCGAAGAGATTCTTGAGTATGTTGAGGAGGTGGAGGAAGAAATCAAAGAGGAGATTCAGGAGTTTGCTGAGGAGGTGGAGGAAGATATTAAGGAGCAGACCTCCATCTCCAGCCACAGAGAAAACTACAGCGACACTTCCTTTGCTGAGGTAAGAATTCAATTCAGTGGCACACATGTCTACAATTACACTCATGAAGACTGTAAAAAAGCTAATACTCAACGCTTTAGTTTCTTTACTAAAGTTTTTCAAAAAAATCAATCAAAATAGTAAATCATCTTTAATGCAATTGATCACAGCATACTTGTTCATACCCATTGATGCAGAGTTAACTCCACTTCTGTTTTCTTAATAAAAAACACTGCACATAGACGACACAATAATACTTGTTTTATGTTTCACAGACAGAGGACTCTGAAAGATCTGAGAGATCTGACAAATCATCTGGCCTTCAGGAAGCCCTGGATGAGGAGAGAAAAGCCAAAGCAGCTCTTGAAGAGGCTTTGATGAAGGAGAAAACATCTACAGCTCAGCACAAAGCAGCCCTGAAGGACGAGCAAAAAGAAAAATACGCTCTTGCAAATGCTCTGAAGTATGAGCAAGATGAAAATAATTCCCTTTGTGATAGAATAAAGCTCATAAACGCTGCTCTGAAACAGTCACAAAAAGAGCCGCAGCGTGGCGAAACAAAGCTGAAAAACAGAATCACTATAATGACTTCTGAGCTTGAAGAAGACAAGAAGGTGATTGAGAAGCTCCAGATAGATCATCATGCATCCTCCAGCCAGCACCAAAGAGAAATCTCAGAGCTGATTGTGTTGAATACTGCCTCAGTTACAGCAATAAAGGACCGCCTCACTGAGATGCAGGAGGAAAGTCAGAAAAAAGACAAAGACATTGAATCCCTGCACTCAAATGTCCTGAATCTCCAAAGCGACATTGTAGCCAAGGTCAGCATTGTTACCTCACTACAGGAGAGAGTGAATAAGTGTGCCTCAGACCTCACAGAGGAGCAAACAAAAAGCAGCTCACTGCAGATGAACTACGAGGCTGCTGTCTCTCAGCGGAAGAAGGAAGCAGAAGAACTGGCCCGTCTGACTCAGGGGAACCAACACCTCACCTATGAGAACAAAAGACTGCAAAGTGAACTGGAGGCGCTCAATAAACAGCACATTGAAGAGAAGAAGCTTCAGGGCGACAGAGGAGCTTCCAGCAGACTGGAGGAGGCCATTAAGAAGGAGGAGGCTTGTTTCTCCAGAGCCTCAAAGAAGATCCAGAGCCAAGAGAAAGAGCTGTCTGAGAAGACCCTGGCTTTAGAGGGACTGCAGAGGGACTACGAGGCTGCTGTCTCTCAGCGGAAGAAGGAAGCAGAAGAACTGGCCCGTCTGACTCAGGGGAACCAACACCTCGCCTATGAGAACAAAAGACTGCAAAGTGAACTGGAGGCTGCTGTCAATAAACAGCACATTGAAGAGAAGAAGCTTCAGGGCGACAGAAGAGCTTCCAGCAGACTGGAGGAGGCCCTTAAGAAGGAGGAGGCTTGTTTCTCGAGAGCCTCAAAGAAGATCCAGAGCCAAGAGAAAGAGCTGTCTGAGAAGACCCTGGGTTTGGAGGGACTGTGGAGGGACTACGAGGCTGCTGTCTCTCAGCGGAAGAAGGATGCAGAAGAACTGGCCCGTCTGACTCAGGGGAACCAACACCTCGCCTATGAGAACAAAATACTTCAAAGTGAACTGGAGGCTGCTGTCAATAAACAGCACATTGAAGAGAAGAAGCTTCAGGGTGACAGAAGAGCTTCCAGCAGACTGGAGGACGCCCTTAAGAAGGAGGAGGCTCGTTTCTCCAGAGCCTCAAAGAAGATCCAGAGCCAAGAGAAAGAGCTGTCTGAGAAGACCCTGGCTTTGGAAAAGAGCCTGACAGTTGAGAAACTCCTAAAGTCGTCTCTAAAAAGTGAGAAGAAGCGATTTGAGAGGATGGTTGGAAAGCAGGCGTCAGCTGGACCTATTTCAATCCTCACTCAACAACTGAGAGAAGCATCTGCGTACGACATGCAAACATTAAGGAGGGAAAATGCTGACATCAGTGCTAGATTCCTTGTCCTGGAGAGAGAATATGACAGAGAAAGATTTGAACTCCGCTCTCTCTCTGCGGGCCATGAAGAGATGCTGTTAAGGAAAAATGATAGCATTTCTGACAATCAGTTTACCATCACTAATCTACAGTGCATTGTAAATGAGTTCAAAGCAAAGGAGTCAAAGATCAAGATGAGACAGGCCGATCTCGAAGAAGCCCTTAAACAGGAAAAGACAAGAAACTCTGAGCTGCACCATACTGTTGATCAGATCTCCTCCAGTTTGGAAAAAGAAAGGACCAGGTGTGAGAAGCACCGCGTCGAGCTTCAAGAAGCTTTGAAGAAGCAGATCACAACTCTGGAGGAAAACAACAAATTGACCTTGTCTCTGCAGAAGGCTCAGGAAACCTTCCCCAGGCTTCAGGAAAAACAACGTGCAGAGACAAACTACAACTTTGGAAACATCAGTGACACCGAGTTCAGGCTCAGGGAGCAGAAATATTCCCTGGATGAGAGCAATAAGGCACTTCACCACCTGCAGCAGGAGTACACCAATCTGGGGAGGAGGCACTGCGACATCAACGCTGAGTATCATGAGCTGCTCAAGATTCACACTGCCCTCCAAGTCAGACATGAGAGGCTCAGCAATGCTCAAGGAAACCCACGCCTAGACTTCAGTCCATATCTCTTCCAGTCAAATTGTACAGCACACTAGAACATTATCCTCCAAGGAAGTTTTGAGTGTGCGACTGGCACCGACGCAAATATGTTTTTTTGTTATAATTTTGACTATGTACTTTTTTTTAAATGTATTATCTTTTTTTATTTTCACACAACATCTGTTGCACGTCACGACACCAGGAGGTTGTGGGGCAGCAATGGGGCGGAGTAATCGATTTATGGTTGAAAACAGTTTTCTTGGTTGATATTGTTGGTCGTTGATTATGGTTGAATAGTATTGAGCTTTATGCTATGTATGTGATTTATTATATGTAATTTATTATTTATATCTGGACCCTGAGTCTGTAATAACGTTTTTTTTTATTGATTGATTGTATGTTTTATTTTCACGTTTGTCAATTTTCTTTAATCAATAAATGTTGAGTCATCAACCATTTAAATTTCAAGAATTTGTGATGGATGTTTTTCTGAAAGTGGCATAGTGCAACAAAATTTGCTGCCCAGTGTTCAAATTAATATAATTGTGCGCCAGACTAAGAAGACATTTTAATAAAAATATCGGTTGAATTCAGCCTTCAGTGAGCAAATCTCTACATCTACATTTCCGAGGAAAATATTTTACTTTTTACTCCACTACATTTACTTAAGGACTCACAGTTACTAGTTACGTTATATGCTGATATGGTATATTGCAGTACTGCACCAGTAATCTACACAGTATTTGTAGTATCTACATTTGGTCCACGTTGTCAAACTACAATGCTTGGATGCTCTTACTGTACATTTATAAAAACAGGATAACATAATTGCCATAATATAATACTGTGAACCTATCCATTCTGCATAAAGACTACTTTTACTTTTAGTACTTGGAGTACATTTAGCTAAACATGGTGCTATTTAGTACTTTTACAAGGGACTTTTTAAGTCTTCTATTTTTAACTAATCAAACCA